>PVJA010014983.1:0-40714 GCA_004027025.1 Myocastor coypus
ACAGGAAGTTAGTCGCGGGAACGCAGAGGCGGGGCAGAGGGGCGCAGGGGCTTACCCGCAGCGGGTGCGCAGGCTCAGCTCCCAGCGGTGGGGTTTGGGCTGGGCTGGGACAGGAAGTTAGTCGCGGGAACGCAGAGGCGGGGCAGAGGGGCGCAGGGGCTTACCCGCAGCGGGTGCGCAGCGACATGACTTTTATTTGTCACTGTTTACCACTTTTTCTCCTGTGTTTCATTGAGTACCCTATTTGGTGGGATTTTTCTGTTCTCATTTGTTGAATTTGGGTCGTTTGTTCCCTCCCTAAAATATTTGCTAGTATACTGGGTATAGTAGTGTTGGCTTTGGTGTCATGAAATTATTTAATTACTCCTTGTTGTGGAAATATTTCACTTCTCCCGGAGAGTATTGCTGGATGTAATAGTCTGGGCTGAAATTTGTTTTCATAGAGGACTTGAGGCACTCTGCTCCATACTCTTCTTGACTTCATGTTTTGTGAAGCGAAATCTGCCCTTATTCTGATGGGTATTCCTTTAAATGTGATCTGTTTCTTTTCTCTAGCAGCTTTTAGTATATTATTCTTTGGCTGGATTTCTGTGATCTTGACTATTATATGTCTGGGTGTGTTTTTAGTTGGGTTGGTGGTATTTGGAGTTTTGCTTCAGTTACATGAATGTCCAATTGCTTTCTCATATTTGGGAAGTTTTCTGCTATTATTTCTGCCCATATTCTTGTTATATTATTTGTATTGACTCTTTCTTTTTCGTTGATTCCTATTAATCTCACTTTGTTCATTCTTGCATCATCCTGGAGATTTTGAATTATTTTTCCCTGCATCCTCATTGTTTTTAAGGGATTCTTTCTTACTTTTTCACTAGCTGTGACTGTGTCTTCAAGATCTGAAGCTCTGTCTTCACTTTCGTTCATACGGTTTGGCCAGCTTGTGATTGAGATTTTATTTTCTTGTATATCTTTTTGAAACTGTTTCATGGGATCTATTTCTTTCCTATATTGCTCATTCAGGGAATCCACCATTTTTCTATTCTCCTCTAACTGTTTTTATCAATATTTTCTTTTATGTTATTTAAGTCTTTCATTGTAGTTATCCTTTCTCTAGTTCAGAGATTATTTCTGTCTGCTCTGTTCTCCTCTTCACCTTTCTCCATTTGTTCCCCTACTTAAATGCTATTGATTTATGCATGTCTTTTTTTTTTTTTTTTTTTTTTTTTGGGTTTTTTTTTTTTTTTTTTTTTTTTTTTTTTTTTTTTTTTTTTTTTTTTTTTTTTTTTTTTTTTTTTTTTTTTTTTTTTTTTTTTTTTTTTTTTTTTTTTTTTTTTTTTTTTTTTTTTTTTTTTTTTTTTTTTTTTTTTTTTTTTTTTTTTTTTTTTTTTTTTTTTTTTACTTCAGGGGTTATTTCTGTTTTGGTTTCCTCTATACATTTCTGCAATTGCTTTTCCACTTCCGATTTTATTAATTCATGCATTTCTTTCTTTTTTTTTTATTTCAGATGTTATCTCTGGTCTGAATTGCTCTATATATTTCTGTACTTGTCTGTGTACCTCAGATTCAGAGGTTTCAGCTGCATGATTCCCATTTTCTTCCGTGGTAGGGTCTCTTGCACTTGATTTGGGTGGGCTTGGACTTTGAGAATGCCTCTTACTCCTTGCTATCGTTTTGTGTGGCAGTGACCTCTGCACTGTGGTGAAGGTATGCTGTTAGTGCCTATGGAAGTTTGGTCTAGATCCACCAAGTTGGTTCCCCTCCAGATATGCCTGGCTGCGTGTGGAGCTCGGGCTTTTTGGTACTGTGAGGCCCGTGGTTCGGGACTGTGAGTGGTGTCGGAGCTCTGGAGTTGAGGAGTCCGGTAGGTGTGTGGACCAGACGGGATTCCTGATGGGTTTGTGAGTAGAGCTCAGGCAGGAGAAGCCAAAGAATGGAGTTGGTCCGAGGGTCCTTACCAGGCAGGCGTGCAGGCCAGACGGGATTTTATTTTATTTTTAAAGAGTACAAAATAATGATAATGAAAATGAGGAATGATACAGAATCTATGTTCTTTTCTTATTTTTGAAGACCCTAAACATAACTTAAGCCAAAATTATTTGGATTTTCACCATTGTTTCTATTTCACTGGGGTGCATTTATCTTTTTTGTTTACTTATGGCTACTTTTTTATGTTGTATGTGGGTTTTTATTTTCTTAGTTTATTCATTATCATTAATATAGGTAGCAGTTGTAATTGCAGTAGTAGGATTTTGCAGTACTGGAATTAGAACCCAGAGCTTTACATAGAGCTACATCCCTACTCTTTTTGTATTTTTTTATTTTGAGACAAGTTATCACTAAATTACTAAATTGCGCAGTCTGGGTTTAAACTTGTAATCTTGCTGCAGTGCCCCTCAGCTCTGGACTTCCACGTGGCTCCCACTGTGCCTGTCTTCTGGGTGTCTATGACTGTTGGTAACTTGACAGCCTTCTCTTACCTCAGAGCTAGGTATTTGCATCCATCTCATTTTTAAGCACTCTACTGTCTTATGGATAGCTCCTTTCCTCTCTTGATTTGGGTCTGATGGAATATAGGGATTCTGTAGAAGAAAATCTTGGGTTTTTTTTTTACTCTTTGCATACTCTGTATCTGTATCTGCCTCTGCCTCTGCCTCTGCCTCTGCCTCTGCCTCTGCCTCTGCCTCTGCCTCTGTCTCTTTCTCTGTCCCTATCTCTGTCTCTGTCTCTCTGTCTCCTTCACTTCATTTTTTTTTTTCTTTCATGTTTTAGCAACCTTTGGTCTTGAAAGCATTTGAACTTTTATCTGGACTCCTCTTCAGGGCATAAGCCTGCTTTAGTTCCCAATTTATCCACTCATTTCTTTTCTTCTTCCTGTAAGGAAAACTGCTCTGTCCCTTTCTATTGTTCTACAGGAATCAAAGGTATGTTTGCTTCCGTAGACTTGTGGTCCACAGCCCATGGCTTAAGCCCTACTCATAAATATGAGTTTCAGTTTCATTTCTCATGCAAGGTACTATATATCTCATTTGAGGATCCAGTTATATCTTTAATTTTTAATTTAATTTAAATTATTTTAATTTTCTATTTCATCTTATGACAATATAATAAGCTCAAAGCATAAACTTAGTTTAATTTATATGTATTGTCTCCACCATGAAGTGAACAATGAATTATTTTATTCTCGTTACACAGAAGGAAAAGATCAGAGAAGAAGAGACACCCAAAGAATCATCAACCTGGGCCCTGCGCATCCAGGACCTCTGAGTCCAGAACCATGGCCAATGAGTGTTAGGGTCATCTGTGGGCATTGCAAGAATAGGTTTTTGGTGAAGAGGGAATGTTGGGATGCCATGAGAACAATGTAACTAAAAACTCTTATTTGTATTCCAGATATACTAAGATCTTTTCTCTAGTGTATATATATTTGCTGTTTGCTATGAGAAATTGAGAAACAGAAAATCAAGTATTGTTCCTAGATAATCTACTTTGTGGAGTGCTGTTTGTTTTTTAGAACAGTAATATCTTAAACTAAAACGGGGGAGGTGACCAGGGGAAAGGGAAAAGTAAGGGAAGGTAGGCAGGGTGGCAAAGGCACCCAGTGCAATCAAGAAACGTATACTATACAGTCCCTGACTTACAAATAAATTCAGGAAAATGCTTGTATGTTTGATTCATTCTTAATTCCAACAAAGTGAGTCTTGCAGAACACTGACAAAAACATGCACTGCCACAGCTTTGTGCTGCCTAGCGTCCCCTCCACGCCGGCACTGCCTTTTCTCTTGCTTCTGGACATCCTGGACTCTGACTGAGCCCTGTCTTCTGGGGGCTCTCACACGGGCCCGGGAGTTCATGCAGCACCCTGTGATTATGTCAGGCAGATATGTGGACTACTTCTGACTTGTTCACATCTGTGTGTGTTCCTCATGTGAGGTCCATTTGTATCTGTGAAAGTTTGCAATTCATATGTTCCTGAGTGGGGGCTTACTGTATGTCTATACGCAAAGAAATTATGTACATATGTCAATCCCTCAAAATAATGTGAGTATTATGTATCAAAAACATACTAGTGAAAAAAATGAACTGGAAAAATAGCTCAAAGACAGAGGTTTGCCCTTCTATCTGCTCAAGACAAGCCTGTTTGGCAGAGTGAGGAGCAAGCCCCAGCCTTGGAGCTTTCTCGTTGTCGCTCTAGAATTAGCATTTTACATCTCATGATCTCCATTTCTCTTTCTACTTTCCTATACCAAAGTTTTTTTTTTCCTTTGCAATTATGGAAAAATTTGTTTTAGAACTAAGAAGAAGCAGTTCAACGTGCATTTTTTCCCATCATGTAACATGTCTCATTTTTGTTTTCTCAGATGATGTGGAGATTGGAGGAAAGAAATGTCGAATTTTTTATTCTCTTTCCCAGCCGACTCTTACATCCTCATTAAAGCTCCACAAACATGACAGTTCTTGCATCAGACCACCTGCTTCTATTTGTGTCACACAGTAAACTCCTCTCAGAGGTGACATTGCTATTACTACAAAGTCTATGAAGATGTGGGGATTTTTGATCTAGTTTCCTCTGGAATGGCATTTGATTGCATGGGTAGAATTTAAGGGTTGATATTTAATTTTCAAAAATTTAGGGAAACAA
The DNA here is from genome assembly GCA_004027025.1 of Myocastor coypus. Lineage (NCBI taxonomy): Eukaryota > Metazoa > Chordata > Mammalia > Rodentia > Myocastoridae > Myocastor > Myocastor coypus. The sequence goes on from PVJA010014983.1 coordinate 4,637, forward strand.
TTTAAGTAATAGGGGAAAGTACAGTATTAATTGAAGTGCAAAATTCAATGATTAATTAGTTAAGTTTTTTAACATCATCTAAATACATAGCTGTTCTCCTTTTTGAAAATGTGCAAAAGTCAGAATTCTGTAACCCAAACTGCTGAGCTTGGATGGCCACTCCAATATTAGTGGTGACTTTCATTCAGTAATTTGCTCGGCTCCTCTGCATCTTGCTTTTCTTGTTTGTGAAACAGAGTTTAAGACTGTAGATCCTTCATATGCGTGTGGTACACAGTTCGCGAATTAGTATACGTGAAATGTAACAACATAGTTACCACTAAATAACTGAGTTAAAAATTTTAAAAATCATCTACTTAGTACAAGGTAAAGATACACTGATGATCATGATAGATGTGTTCTTTGCTATATAGTATGGAGAAAACAGAAATATGAGAAAAATTAAGGTAATTCAAGCAATAATGCACAACACAAAGAAAATAAGATAAAATTCCTCCATTCATTAGAATTGAAGTTGCTAATTCAACATTTGCCTTGCAATTGATCAAAATGTGGAAGGTTTTTTTCTTCTATTGCATCATGCCATTTCAGAACTGTATCCAGTAACTTGATCTGGTACCCTATGCAGAATATGGGTCATAGCTCTAGAACTTCAATCTCATTCGGTACGTGCCACATAACTGTGTTGTAGAATCTGTCTCCATCTGTTATCCTTTCACATCTTTTGAAATGGGCCACATTCCCTTCAAGAATTTCTCTACTGAATATAGACTCAGATCACTCTAGTTTAACAATTTATATAGGGACAGGATCATTTGTTTCAAAGTTCACCACAGGAAGAGGCTGTTGTGCAGACAAAACCTAATTCAGCATTGCTTCTCATGTCACACTTTACTTCGTGGTATGCTTGATTCCAACAGATATATATTATAGCTGATTAGTCCATACAGAGAAATAATACAGATGAGATTACAGAAGAATCTATTAAGCATAGAAAGTCTGTCACTAAAAAAACGATAGGTAATTTAGTTTGCCACTTTTTCATTAGACTAGACTCATTAGGTTGCAGTAGGCTTACAATTAAAAATGACAATACTGCTAAATCCACAGTAATTGTCAGAAAAGGACGCAGAGTTGGACAGCAGATACTATGAGAGCTGCGATAACTAATGAGGTTTGCTCGTGTCAATTGGAAGATGCCACTCTGAGAAGGCTCTAGAGAAGCAACAAGCAGTCTTCTGTCCTCTCTCTCAGGGCCTCCTGGAGGCTCTTTCCCCTTTCAGTTAGGAACACTCAGTGTATGCATGGAATGCCTCAGAACAAGAAAGCCCAAGATGGAGTCTCAGATGGGGCTCTTCTACTCCTGAGCATGTAAATCCCTTAATTCTGTCTAACCACATCCATGTCAGGGTCCTTTGGGGCCTCTCTAAAACTAGGTGCAAGCCATCAGTCTTGCTGCTAGACCAGTACAAGTGTCCAACGAACAGCACCAGTAAAAGCTACGTTTCATTGCCTGTCTTGATCAGCAATCAGTACTGTATAGGTAAATCTCTGATTTCAGAAAAAGAGCTCAAGCCAACCATGGAATAGAATAATGGAATTAAGCCCCTTAGTATACCGACTTTAATGATGACCTAAATGCAATCCATCCGAAGTTCCTACAGTTGCTCCTATATTTAGTATAGAAACAATTACTACAGGCTTCGGAGTAAAGCTATTAGACAGAATATTAAACATTTCTGTTCTGAGCAAGGTAAAGAGTAGAAGAAATGCAGCATGCTAAGCTGTAACTGTTTTGTGATGAACTCTTCAAAGAGAAAATTAAGAGATTTAGGAAGATTTCAAATGTGTTGAGGTCTAGGTACCACCCTGGGTTTGTGAGAGCAAGTTATGTCACATAAACTGATGTTATTTTCTTATGTCTAAATAATAAGAATTTCTTATTATTTTTTAAAAAAATTTATTCATTTTAATGAGGGAAAAAAAGATAAAATAGCAACGAAACAGCTTTAAAACAGGTTAAGACCTTTTCACACTTGATGCCAGAATAAGACTGTAGGTACTCGAATTCAGCAACGTAACCCAATATAGTCTAATATTCCATAATACTAGTGAGTTATCAGCACTACTGGAAATTGCAATCATAATTTTAGTCGCAAAGAATTTTATTAAATAATGTTGTGGAGTTTTTTGGTACATAGATGGAGGAATAAAAAACAGGGAAGTTGGACTTCTATCAAGTGGAAAAATTGCACCTAGATTGTTATTGTTGAGGTGTGGCTAGCATGGGGCATTCCACAGTTTGTGCAATAAGTGCAAAAGAATGTGCCAAAGGAGCAAAGTGGTAGTGTTAAGCTCTAAAGTTGAGACACACGATTATAAAATTAGATTTAGTTGATATTCACCTGTCATCAAAAATAGGTAATAGGCCTTCTGTGGCCTTTTTGAGAGTCATCTCTTTGCGTCTTCCCACCACAGTGAGTAAGGGGTCATGCTGCACCAGCACATCAAGGTCATCCTGAAGATTCCGGAAACTGAGATCAGTTTTTGGAGGTCACAGGACTTGTAAGTGGTGCAGACAGGTTTCAAACTTGGGCGATTTAATTATGAATCTTGCGTCTTAATTAGATTCATGGAAATGATTGGGGAAACTTGATTGATGATCTCAGCAAAACGTTTTAAATTTACAGCATGCTTAGCGTAAACCCTATGAGCATGGAGAACAGACTGCTTGACTCACTTGCCCTCTTTCCCTTCACCCTTTGCGCATCTTCTCAAGAACAGGCAGTAAAAGTCCTGTTCCAATAGTATTACTTCTTTGCTGGATTTCTTTGTTTGTTAATTCCCTATTGCTTATCTAAATTTATTTGCTCTGCTGACATTTATAGCCTCACTTTTTATAGAATATACTAGTCACTTTAGGACACTTTCATTTTTATTAACTCATCCCAAAAGTCCCAGGTTCTTTGCAAATTAGACTATTAAAACTGTCCTCCTTTACAGGCTGAGGTTAAATGCTACCTCTTCTAAGGTTAGTTGGAAGACTGAAAGAACTGCATAACAAGAATATTAATTATCTATGTATTAAAGAGTACACACATGAGTGTTTCAATTCAGCCAAGCCTGAAGTTGAGCTCAACTCAAGACTGAGTTTCAGTCTTGCTTTCTTTTGAGAGAAATCACTCACATTTACTGGCCTTCTCTCTCAAGCTGGATGAAGTACCAGTATAGGTTGTTAAAGTTGTTATGCAAAAGCCAGGCATGAACAGCTGTTGTGCTATGGTAAAGCTTTTCTGGATAAGTTTATGATGGGAGGGACTATACTATATGGTTTGTGTAATTCTCACCGGGATTTCATATATTTATTTGGCACTTTTGCAATTTTTTCATCTGAGAAGTGTATATTCATCCCAGATACCCATTCTTGGATTGGATCTTTGAATTTTGGGGGCCTGAATTTTTTAATTCTTTATATATTTCAGATAGAAGTCCTTTATTTGAGTGATTGTTGGTGAAGATTTTTCCCAATTTGTGGGCTGTCTTTTCACTCTTGGTGATTTCTTTTGATGTACAGAAACTTCTCAATAAGATGAGATTTCAGTTGTTGATTCTGTGGAGTATTTTCCATACAATTTGGTTTTTGTTTATGAAATCTCTGTCTACCTCAAGAAATCTACCTACTTTATGTTCAAGTAGATTTAATGTTTTTGTTTGAATATTTAGATCTTTGATCCATTCTGACTTTAGTTTAGTGCATGTGATAGACTTGGTTGTAATTTTAGCCTTCAGCATGTGGAGAGCCAGTTTTTCAGCATCATTCATTAAAGAGGCTATATTTCTTTCAGTGGACATATTTGGCTTCCTTGTAAAAAAAATAAGGTGACTAAGTGTGTTTCTAGTCATATCTGTGTCTTCTAATCTGTTCCATTGATACTCAGGTCTACTTTTTCCCCCTCATATCATGCTGATTTTATCACAGTAGCTTTGTAGTATAATTTCAAGACAGGGATTATGATGCAACCTGCCTTGCCTTTGTTGCCCAGGATTGCTTTTGATATTCTAGATCTTTTCTGGTTCCATATGAGTTTTTGAATATTTTCTTGATACATTTGAGGCATGATAATTGCATTTTTATTGGGATTGCATTATATTTGTGTAACAGTTTTGGGAGTATATCTATTTTTGCAATGTTGGTTCTTCCTATTTAGGTGCGAGGAATTTCTTTGTATTTTCTGAAATTCTTTTTTATTTTTTTTCCAGAGCACTACAACTTTAACTGTACAAATATTTTACTTTTTTGTTAGAGTGATTCCTAAATATTTCCTTTTTTGGATGCTATTGTGAAGGGTGTGGTTTCCCTAATTTCTTTCTCAGTGAGTTTGTTATTTGTTTACAGAAATGCTATTGATTTGAGTGTTGACTTTATTTATGGTACACTGTTGGATTTTTAAAGTTAATTCTAGGAGTGTCTTGGTAGTTTTTGGGTCTTCCATGTAGAGTATCATGTCATGTGCAAGTAATGATAATTTAAATTCTTCCTTTCCAATTCTTATGACTTTCATTTCTCTCTTTTGTCTAATTGCTCTGGCTAATATTTCGGGAACTATATCGAATAGAAGTGGTGACAGTAGATATTCTTCTCTTGTACCTTATTTTAGAGTGAAAGCTTAATGTTTTGGCTATTTAGGATGTTATTAGCTGTTGTACTGCCATAGATGGCTTTTTTCTTGATACTGGGAATTGAACTCAGGACCTTGCACTTGCCAGACAGGTTCTTTGCCTCTGACCTATATCTCAGTCCCTGTCATAGATGACTTTTGGTCAGACTGAGGTAAAGCTCATCTATTCCTCTTTTTTTATTAAATCATGAGTGTTTGACTTTATCAAAGAATTTATCTGCATCTATTGAGATGATCATGTGTGTTTTGTGTTGACCCTGGTGATACGTTACATTGCATTTATTTATTAGTGTGTACTGAGTCCTCCTTGCATCTCTTGGATGAATCCGATTTGGTGGTGGTGTATAACATTCTTGATGATTTTCAACATTCTGTTTGCCAGTGTTTTATTGAGGATGTTTTCATTTTTGTTCGTTCAGTAGATTGACCTGAATGTAGCTCTCTTTTTTGGTTGTGTCTTTCTCTGGTTTTGGTTTTGGTTTTGGTGTAATACTTGCCTCCAGAAATGAATTAAGAAGAATTCCCTTTTTCAATTTAATTGAAGAGTTTGATTAGTATTGGTATTTATTTTTATTTTTTATTATTTTTAAAAGGCAGCACAAAATAGTGTTAAAACAGAAAAATTACAGGTGATACATAATTTTACTTAACAAAATAATATAAACTTCACAGTATTTGTTATAATACATAGTGTTGTCTTCCAACTAGTTGATCATATTACAAAATATATGCATGCAAAATTGGAAGAAGAAAGAAAAAAAGGAAAGAAATATATAAGATATTAGGAAGAGAAAAAGGAGAAACTAATGACAAAAGGAAACAAAACAAATTTAATTTTAACTTCTCTTTTACATAGACCAGTATAAATCCACAGTTCAGTTGTCCAAACCAACCTACTTGCATACATAGATACATCTCTTTTCCCATTCCCTCTCCTGCCCTTCCCAACTCAGTAATTCCTTACTTTTAAATAGGGCCATTCCCTTTGCCAAATTTTTATTGTGCTCCTCAGTCTCGCAGTGATTCTCAACCTTTCTAATGCCATGACCCTGCAATACAGTTCCTCATGTTGCGGTGACCCCAAACCAAAAAATAATTTTATTTATTTTATTTTATTTTTTTTCTGGGACCAGGGTTCGAACTCACGACCTTGCACTTGCCCAGCAGGCACTTGTGCCTCGGAGCTATATCCCCAGCCCCCTAAAAAATAATTTTAGTGGCTACTTCAAAACTGTAATTTTAGGGCCAGTTGTGGTGGCGCACGCCTGTAATCCCAGCACTTGGGAGGCTGAGACAGGAGGATTGGTGTGAGTTCGAGACCAGCCTGGGCTACAAAAGTGAGCTCAAGGCCAGCCTGAACTGCACAGTGAGACCCTGTCTCAAACAAACGAACAAAAACAAACAAACAAAACTGTAATTTTGCTACAGTTATGATTTGGAATAGTTTCAGGCGACCCCTGTGTTTTGGTCATTTGACCCCCGCCAGGGTCTCGACCCACAGGTTGAGAACTGCTTAGACTAAGGAGACAGTATGATATTTGCACACGTGGATCTGATTTATTTCACTTAAGCGTATATTCTCTAGTTGCATGCATTTACCAGTAAGAGCCTCCAATTTATCCTGCTATATAGCTGAATAATGTTACACTGTGTAAAAATTTCACATATTCTTTCCATTCCTCAGCAGATGGATATATCCCGTCTCATCCAGGAAAGAATGGCTAACATCAAGAAGTCAGCCAATAGCAAATGCTGGAGGAGCTTTGGGGAAAAAAGTCTTTCTACACTGTTGGTGGGAGTGCAGACTGGTACAACCACTTTGGAAACCAATGTGGAGATTCCTTAAAAAGCTAGGAATTGGGGGTCCCATTCAAGTAAACTCTTCCCCTCCTTGGTACTTTTCCCTATGAACTTAAAACTTCACAATACTTCAGTTTGTTTGCACCCACTTTTAAAACAGTGCAGTTCGTTGCAGCATTGACATTTAATATTCTGTAAATATCTTACAGAATTCAGCTCTGCATCAATCAGGACCTGGGCTTTTCTTTGTTGAATGATTACATTCACAATTTCATTAACTGATATTGAGTTATTCAGAATTTTTATGTCTTGTAAATACAGCTTTGGTAGTTTGGACATATCTAGGAATCTGTCTATTTTTTCTGTTTTTTTTTTTTTTTTTTTTTCAATCCTAGGAGAGTAAAGATGATTGAAGCAGATATTGATGAATTTCTTAATTTGCATAAGATCTATCGTGATTTTTCCTTTTTCACTCCTTTTTCTGATAAGGTTGATTATGAATTATATTTAATCTTTCAGAAAACGAACTTTGATTCATTAACATATTGTATTATTTTCTTTGTCTCAATTGCATTAATTTTTACTCTAATTTTTTTTTTTTTTTTTTTTTTTTTGTGGGACCAGGGTTTGAACTCGCGAACTTGCAATTGCCAGACAGGCACTTGTGCCACGGAGCTATCAGCGCCCCCAGTCTTTATAATTTCTGTCAATTTCTGACCTTCTTTGGGCTTTGAGCTTGACTTTCTCTTCTTTTTCGAGAAGCTTGAGGTGCAACATAAGCTATTTATTTATTCTCGTTATTTTTTCATAATGTGGGAATTCATGGGTATAAATTTCCCTGAGGACTGTTTTCATTGCATCCCACACATTCTGGCAAGTTGTATTTGAAATTTAATTTGATTGTACATATTGTTTAATTTCTTAATTCAATTTGTGATACATTGAGTGGAAGGGTGTTATTTAATTTCCAAATGTCCAAAGATTTTTTGCAGTTTGTTTTGTCATTAATTTCAGGCAAGCGCTTACTCTACTGAGCTATCTCCCCAGCCAAGACCTTGTCATTAATTTCTAATTGATGAAATTGTAATATGGTTAGATAATATGTGTGGGGTAATTTCAAATTCTTTGTATTTACTAATCATGTTCTATGATCTAGTATGTGGTCTGTTTTAGAGAATGCCCTGTATGCTAAAAAGAAGGTATATTTTGATGTATTTGAGTGGAACACTCTGTAAATATCTACTAATTCCATTTGTTCACAAGTTTGGCTCAGCCCTGTAATTTCTTTTTTCTAGTTGATCTATTTCTTTGTGACAATGAGGTGTTAAATTCTCCTGCTATGTTTGTGTTATTGGTAATTTGGTTTTTCTTCTCCAATAAAATTTGTCTTATACAGTTGGATGCTCTCATGTTTGAAACAAATATTTATGATGGTTATCTCTTCCTTTAGAAGTTTTCCTCTAACAAGTATGTAGTGACTTTATCTCATCTTATAATTCTTGGTTTGAAGTTCATGCTGAACTTTTTTTGGGTTCCTGTTACATGAAGTATTGTTTTTCATCCTTTGATTTTCAGCTTATGAATTTTCAATGTATTTTTCATATGTAGAATGTTGTTGGAATTTGTTTATTGATAAGTTCTTGCAGTTTGTTTCTTTTCATTGGTGAAGGGAGGCTATTTACATTGATGATTATAACTCTTATATATTGGCATAACTTTGTAATAGTATTTTCTTGTTGTTGGTTCTCTATTTTTTTCTGCTGTGTTTAATTGCTTGTCCTGCTTGGTGGGTTTTTTTTTTTCCCTTTGTTGCTTTTATAATTGTTGTCATTTTATCTCTTTCTACGATATGTTTTTAAGTACCCTTCATAGGGTTGGTTTGGTGGTCATAAATTTCTTTAGTTGTTCTTTGTCATGGAAATATCTTGTTTCATCATTAATTTTGAAAGATAGTTTTGCAGAATACATCAATCTTGGTTTGAAGTTACTTTCTTCCATCACTTGAAATATTTCACTCCAAGCTTTTTTTGACTTGATGGTTTGTGTTGAGAAATATGTGATTTTGAAGGATTTTCCTTTATAGGTGATATGTTTCTTTTGCAGCTTTTGATATTCTTTTCTCATGCTGAATTTTCTGGAATCTTGATTATTGTATGCCTGAGTGTAGGTTTATTTAGGTTAAGATTAATTAGAATTTTATATGTCTTACTTAACTGCATATCAGATTCTTGGGATATTTTCTGTTACTACCCCTTTAAATACTCTTTTCTATCATTTTTAAATTCACACCTGTCAATCTTATATCATTCTTCTTTATGAGAACTTTCAGCTGTTGAATTATTATTTCTTGGTTCTTTGCTATTATTTATTTATTTATTTATTTATTTTTTTATATTTTGTGCAAAGTCTCACTATATTTTGTGCACTCCACCAAGCTGGGCTTGGTCCCCAGCTAAGTATGCCTGGGGAGGCGGCACGTGGTGGCAGGGATTGAACCCCAGCCCCTATGCTTGCCTAAGCAGGTGCTTCATGTCCTGTGTTATCTTGTTGGCCCTTCCTTGTAATTCTTAAGAAAGTTTTTCTTTCATGATCACTAGCTACAATGATGTTTTGAAGGTCTTAAGTCTATCTATCTTCAGTTTGTTCATAGATTTTGCCAGCTTTCAGTGGAATTTTAATTTGCGGATATATTTTTGAATCTGTTTCATGCATTCTAAACCTTTCCTATATTGTTCATTCAAAGCTTCCATAATTTTTCTATGCTATTCTATTTTTTAAACTTATGTCTCTTTTACACATGTTGAGCAGTTCTTTTATAATGGTTATCATATCTTTTTTCATGTGAGAGATTATTTCTGATCTGGCTTTTTCTATAGTCACCTGGAGTTGTTTATTTAAGCTGCTATCATTTCAGAGATTTCAGGTTTGTGACTTTTAATTGCTTCTATGTTGATGCCTCCTGGTCTTGTTCTGGGTGGTTTGGAGGTCTGAGATTGCATTATGTTCCTTCGTCTTGTCATTTTCTGAGTTCCCCAGGCTAAGCTAGTTACAACAGTCCCAGGTTCTTCCCATACTAGCTGGCTTCCCTTGGCCAAGCTGCTTGCTGAGAGTCCCAGGTACTTCCTGTATTGGTGATCCTCCCTGGTATATGTGTGTGTCAGGTACCTTATTTCTTCTCAGTAATTTCAAAATAAATTTTAAAAGTATTTGGCTAAGATCTCCAGAAATAATAGTGATGGAATATTAATAAGATTCCAATAGCTTCATATGAACTAGACTAGATATTATGTAATTTTTAGTTTTCCTTATCTAAAATATAATACACTTACCTACATGTTACTGTCTGTCTGCTTGACTATCATGAACATTGAATTTTTTTTTGTCTTTTTAAAAAATGGGACATATAGAGTTTTGCCTGGTCGAACATAATTATAGCTTATCCAGAGACATAAAGTCTCTTAGTGCAATTTTATTTTGAAGAGTAAAATCAAAAGCAAGACAAAAAGCAGAAACAGAGAGAAACAGGGCAACACACCACAATACATGTTACAGATTTTCAAAACAAGAATAGCTGATCCATAATGTTTGATATATTGCCCATTTTGGTCACCAAATCTGTTGCTCAGTTAACAGAAATACTTATGTACTATTGGATATTTAACTTAATATTACTACTTGCCTTACAGAAGCATTAAATTTTTGTTCTTGTCTCTCAGGAGACAATTCAGGGGCATAAGTGACTGACTAGCTTTCTTTAGTTATTCATGCTTGCTGAAGGCATAACCACAGAGCTCAAAATGCACCACTCAGGCAAGCCAATGAAGTCTTTCTTAGGAGATGACTTGGACTCTTGGAGGTCTCTGGGAAGTTTTTCTATGCTATGTTATAAGATCTTACACTATTATCCAAGAGAGAGCCATCACCGCACCACACACTAGTGAGTTATGAGATTTCATCAAATCAATCTTGAGGGAGGTGTATTTGTGTGGAGTTGTTACTTCTCTCCTGTCCTGAACATGAATATGTCTCTGCCACTCATCAGGTAGAATATACTTCTCTGTCATCCCGACTTTGGTGTTGCCAAGATGGCTTGCAATAACCAAATGAAAATGGTCAGAAGTTATATACATTAGGATCTTGAGGAATTTCTTCCAGTCTGCTTGTACTTCTGCTTTCCATAATGAGAAGAGTATGTGCAAGAGAAGAACTATTCTTTAATCTATCTTAAAGCCCTGAATTAAAAGGATCAGGGAGGGTCGAACCCAAAGTGGCATCCTGAAGTCGAGTAGAGCTTAACTGACTGATAAAGCTCATTCCATCCATTGGTGCCAACAGATAATCTACAGACAACCTTAAGATTGCTGATAGAAAAAAAAAAAGTTGATTGAAATAAATCACTGAGATTTTAAATGTTAAGAGTTCTAGCTGTTTCCTTGAATGAAAATTGATTGATACAAATATCCAATATTTTCTAGGTACCTTGGTGGGTGCTTTATTGTTGTTATTTCAGCCTTATACAAGCATTGCAATAAACTTTTATTTTAAAACAATATTATGCATAATAATATAAAGTGACTGTAATATCTCAGTATTATGAAGAAAGAGACAGACTCTGAAAAATTAAAAATTTTAACCTATAAAGCGAAGGCATTCAGTGATTTAACTATTAGCACCTGTATTGTGTATCTGCCTCCCAGAGTAGTTTTCTTTATATAACTTCCCATAAATTAAGAAAGAGGCCCCTAATTATTTTTCCTTATGTCCATTAAAAAAGCTGTGATCAAATATGCTTTACGTTGTGAAAGCCAAAATCTGGAAAAGGAGCATTTAATCTTTTTTGACGGAGCCATACATTTTGAATACATCCATAAAATATTAAGGTGTATGCAAATACATAAATTTTGCTCTTGATGAATTATGAAATAAAAATCTGCACAGAAGTTACTTTAAAAACGCAATCCATGTTATTGAATAATATGTGGCAGCCATATGCAATAAGTAGAGATGAGATGAGAACATCATTCTGTTGCACTTACATTACCTCTAATCACATTTTGTAGCTGATGCTCTTATGAAGGCTTCCAACTAACATTTTAGGGAAATGAAGAGCCAGGATATATAGGCTTCAGAAAGCCGGCTCCTTTCCTGTCAAATAGGTAATTACAGAGGCTATGACTCCATTAGGAAAATGGTGGCCAATCAATGTAAACCCTAAGAGCTCAGATCCTTTGTAATTGATTGAGAGATTCAGTGGCTTCAATGCAATTGAGTTTTAAATATAAGAAGCCAATATTTGTCCAGATGGCTGCCATGAATTCCAGAGGGAGTTTATGAATTTAATGAGTGCAATGCCTCCACCATTTAAATCACATGTGCTGATCCTGAATGCAATATATACATCAATAATGAAAGTGCAACCTGGTATGCCTGAGCTTTCATTGACTGTGTTAGTATAAATACTAATACTGATAGTTATGTCTGTAGGTATGCAATTGCTTATTATATGAGGTCTAGAGAAACTTGTTGTGGGAAATTGTGATTGATATTTGAGGCTACATTTTACTTACTTCTGCTGAGATAACCCACGATATAATGTAGGATAATTTAGAAGTTTTCGCCCAGAACTGCCCAGTTCATACAAACTAAAGACATTTAGGTTTATTGATTCCCTCAATAGTTCCTGCAGGCTAATTTGAATAAGATATAGGAACTGTAGATAATTCATGTATGAGTCAGACAAGGTGATGAATTGTATCATAGAAGAGCTAACAAGTTCAATAAAGGAGGAAAGAAATATATTTATGTTACTGTAATATAAGTCTGGAAGTGATGGATATTCAGAGACTAAAAATAAAAAGTGACTCTAGAAGCTACAAAAATTTATTATACATACTTATGTAAGTACTAAAAAATAGAGACTTTCATTTTAGGTAAAGATGATTCAAACTGGTATTCTGAACAAAGGTAACAAGAATAGCTGAACAACATCTGAAAAAAATATACAACTATGTTTCACTTAACAGTGGGAGGAGTTCTGAGAAATGCATGGAACTGAAGATTGAGAAGCAGAAGAGCCAAAATCAAAAAGGAGACAAAACTAATTACAGAGCCAAGATCTAAACAAAGACAAATATTTCAAGAGGTGAGGCCAGCACTCAGGTTGTTTGCGTTTATTTAAAATTGATGAAAATTCTGCATGTTACTTTTTGACAGCTTTATAGGACAGAGGGGACAAGTTAAGAGTTGAGGATCTGTTAAGAATGGGGACCCTGAAAAACTCAATCTTGACCAGTACAAGGTGATTTCGGCTGCTTCAAAGCACTTGGCTCAAGCAACAAAAATATTTTCTGGAGGAAGAGAAAATTTTTTTAATTACTTATAAAAATGCCATGTGCATCACATCATAAAAATTATCACAGAACACTGAAAGAGAAAACTCATATAACTGAGCCTATACAGAATTATCAAAAGCTGAGAGACAATGGAATTTAAAATAGTCTAGAAAATCAAAGGCAAGCCTAAAATATTTAAGAACTGTAAGAGATAAAAAAGATCAATTCTAAGAAGAAACTAAGAAAATTTCTAAACAAAAAGACTTTTAAGAAACTTCAGTGGTGATGGTTATTTAAGTGTGCGTGTGTGTGTGTGTGTGTGTGTGTGTGTGTGTGTGTGTGTATGTTGATATCAGGAATTGTTCTAAAGACCTCGCACTTGCCACATAGGTGCTATGTCACTGAGCTATATCCATGGTCCTAAAGTAATTTGTTTATTTGGGCATTTATAATTCATACACCTTCCCATAAGTGTGCTATAGTGCATAATAAAATAAAAGATATATCAGAACTAACATTTTTAAAATTAGATTCCAAATATCTTACTCTTTGAACCCATTATTTTGTTCAAACTTTTGTAACCATCTTATGACATTAATATTATTTCACCATGTAGGTAAATAAATAAGGCAGCTAAAAACAGTTTATGTTCTTACAGCTTAAACAGTAGAACTAGACTACAAACTTAGACCTGTGTGACCTCACTAGGAGCTTGAATGCCATACAGATGAAGGCTTAAGAAATGCCTGCTAGGAGGAACTGTACCTGTAGGTTATGTTCCAAGTGACACTACTATGGCTGCACCCTTTGTGCCAAAGATGGATGCTCATAGCTCCCGCAGTGGTCATGATTCTACTTGTTGTATTATGTTCAGCCAAAATTCTTCCATGACAAATACACTGAAGCTTCTAAAATGACAGTTTCTTCAACTGACCCACTGAGCTTTCCTGCAGAAATGGTTCTTGGGTTGTACTGGAATATAGGCACTGGCTTCCAACTAATATGAAGTTTCAATCTTTTTTTTTTTTTTTTCTTCTTCTTTATTCTAAGAGGAATCAGTCCATTTGTGCTATTACTTTTTACCTTCCTATGGCTATTGTATTTCAGGAGCTTGAGTACTTCTGTTTTTCTATGGTTAGCTATTTTGTAATCTAGGTCTGTAGTACTATTTTTCTTTTCTTTTGGATCTCTTGGCCCTAGCTTTATGAAAATTATTCATTTCCCACCCTCTGTCAGAGTGTGGGGCTCTGAAGGATGTTGGGAGAAACAGACTTGTCCAACCTACAGAAAAAAAAAAAAAAAAAAAAAAAAAGCTTTCTTTCCATAGAGTAACAGGCAACTATTTGCCTTATGATTTTGTAATTGTGTCCAAATAATTCTTCCCCAAATTATTTACAGAAAAGTCATTTAATAGTTGCATTTCTAGAAGTAGAAGTTGGTGATAATTTCAGTTCTCACTTTTTCTTTTTTTTTTTTAAATATATTCCTTCATTAGGCACATGGCCATACATCATAAACAATAACATTCTTCTCTAACCCAAATAAGCTCCAAAAACAGCTGTTTGTGTCTTCCTGTGGCCTAGCATTCTGCAAAACAAAGTCAAAGCATCTTGTCCAGGCCATAGGCAATCAATTACATACTGTGCGTGGGCACATGATGGGCCCCCTCCCGCAGCACACATCATCTTGCCCAAATGATGCTACAATGATGTGGAGCATATTCAGTGGCCAGGAGTGGTGGTTGGGGGTCATATTGGGAAGAAGAACCCCAGGAGCTGGCCCTGTTTATCTTGAAGTGAGGACAAAGGAGCAGAACGGCTCTGTGGCCTTCACAACTTGAGTCGTCAGGCTGAAGGTGGAACAGATGGTGGCTCATCATGAAGAGATTTTAGCTAATGTATAAAAAGAGGTTTTAAACAAAAGAAATGGGCAGTCTTGATGGTGACTTAGGTCTGTAAGGCATTTGAAAACTAGATGTTAACATCTTCTTATGGGGTTACAGATGGTGTCTTAGTTACTCTTTACTCATTGCTTGGACAAATACCTGACACTCAAAAGGAAGGAAAGGTTATTTAGCTCACAGTTACTGGAGGTTTCAGTCCATATTCAGCTGGCCCAAGGCTGAGTGGAACACGGCAGAGAGCATCTAGTTCATGGCAGCAGAACAGCAACAAAATGGTGACAGAGGCAGCCGACCAAACAGGGCAGCAGAGCAACAGTGCTACTCTGTCTGTCTGTCTCTCTTTATATTACATTCAGGCTCTCTGCTTCAACCTACCCACCTTAGGCCACACCGATAGTCTCAGCAGTACTTAAAACACATAATCCCAGGGATCATGGATCAAGTCTCAAACTCTAGATCAGTACTAAATCACATAATCCCAGTAACTCATGAGTCAAGTCTCAATCTATAGAAGTCCCTGCCCCATGACTGCATGAGGCTTTGGGGGGGGGCAACTAGATACCAACCATAACAGATGGATTCTTGCAAAATTGACATCCCATCTGTGTGTTTGAAAGGGGCTCACAGGTCAGTGGCTGCTGCTCCGAGGGAAATGTGTTGTGAGCTTTAATCCTGATGACCATACTATCTTTAGATCATATTCCTCTGATATGTAGGTGATGCTTAGATAAACTTGGGCATTTTCTATTATTGGACACAATGGGAAAAGTCATAAAAGTTTTGATCAGACATAATGGTGCATACCTATAATTGCAGCACTGTGAGATACTGAAGCAGAAGTATTGCAAGTTCAAGCCCAGTCTGGGCAGTGTAGTGATTTGGCAAACACTGGTCTAAAAATTCAAAAAAAAATTAATGAAAGAAGAAATGGAAACATAGATCAGTGTAAGGGCCCCTAGCTCAATCCCTAACACTGCCCAATATAGGGTTTTTCAACCAATCGCACATAGGGCTTCGCTGTTGACCTGGGAAGGAAATCTAAGACTGAACTGGTTTTCTCAATTTATAGGCATCTTAACATTTGAAATCCAGAAAAATCAAGGGCATTGTTCTTTTTCCTTGTCTTTCTTAGATATGTGCTTCCACTGGGAGTTAATTCTCTCTCTGTTTTTTTTTTTTTTTTTTTGCCATACTGGGGATTGAACTCAGGACCTTGCCCTTGTCAGGCAGGCACTATTTCTACTGAGCTATCTACCCAGCCTCTGTATGGAGTCACTTTGAAGCTGAGTCTATACATGAGGCAGCAGCATCATTTAATCCAGAATTTGATCATGAATTTGTGCTCTGAGGGTTGTGTGGTGAAAGAAAGAAAGGATGCTTCCAGGCATTGTGTTGGAAAATGTATTGAGTAAAAAAGGCTTTCATTTGCTAAAATAAGTCTTTCAATAACAAAAACAAAACAAAACAAAACAAAACGAGACAAAACAAAACAAAAGCAGAAAGCGCTCCAAGCCCGTTGATTCCTCCTTTTTCTGACCGACTTGGTGTTGGAAGTTAGAGAGGGCTGACTTTTCTAATCAGTTTTATCTCAATAATCGCTGACTTTAGAGGCAGCGGTAACAAAACTAACTGGGCAGAAAGAAATTCCCCTGAAAGCTACTTCAATCCACAGCCCTTGGTGAACAGTTTAGCATGAGAGTCTTTAGCCCTGGAGGAATCAGACCAGGGCTTAATAAACCCAAGCCAGAAAAGAGACTCTCAGATCTGTAAGATTTTATTTGAAGGCAAAGCAGAGACAGTGAAGGAAAGTAGACCTCTGGTTTCAATTGTAGAGCAAAAGTCATTGATGGTTTTATTTTTAAACTTAATCACAACTTAAAAGATAATTCTTTTAGGTTTTAGGCCTTTTTAAAAAATATTTTCTTGTGACTGAAGACCTATACTCCCTAGCCTCTTAATCATGTATCTAAGAGCGTAGATCCATACAATGAAAGAATAATTTTCTTTTTTTTCCAGGACAAGAAAAAAAGGTCAGACATGGAAATGTGAGTTTCTTTATAATATCTCAATCTTGCACCCTTCTTCATTGGAAGATCCACATTTTACATGTGTAAAACACAAAGCTTTCAAATGAAAGTTTCTGATGATTTAAAATAATTCTTGAGTCTAATCAGTAGGCTTTTATTTAAAATCTCTACCATTTGTAGTCTAGTTCCAGATAATACAAGCTCTGGCATGACTGCTTTTACACTTGGGTTTTGGATATGTCCTTTGTTAATTTGTGTATTCATTAATATAAGTAATTCAGAAGCTAGGCAAAAATTCCCTTAAAACTATCCCTCAGGAGTAAGGTTCAGATGAGAGACCAGAGAAGGAGGGGAGTTAGGAGGTAGGTAATCCAAAGGAAAGGGTGGAAGTTTTAAAATTTAATTGCTATGTTATAACATTTTGGGAATTAATCATTGTAGCCAAGTTCTTGAGGACCACACTCATCTGCTCAAGAATCCCTCTACCAATGGTTAGCACCTCTGTAAGCTGGGATCCTACAATTTAGAAATAACTAACTTTTATTTTTATTTTTTAGTTTTCACTTTTTTGTGGAACTGGGGATTGAACTCAGGTCCTTGCACTTGCCAGACCAGCGCTTATTCTACTGAGCTATCTCCCCAGCCCCCTAACTTTTATTTTTTTCAGGCTCCAGAAACAGTTAGATTCAGAGACATTTTTTAAAGTTGGAATTATATAGATGAGGCAAGTCCAAGTGACAAGAATCTATGCAGAATAATAGATAAGTGGTTCTCAGTCTTAAGCAGTGGATAGTCTTTTTTATTTTTATTTTTATGTGTTTTGTGCAGGGTCTCACTAGGCAGCTAAGACTCTTAGGGATTCTCTTGTCTCAGACTCTCCAGCACTAGGACTGCAGGCATGTGCCACCATACTTCGACTCAATCCCTGACTCAGGGTACCCTGGGGGCAGGTTAAGGGCAACATGTGGTGCCAGGGACTGAACCTTGGTCCGTGTGCTCACCTAAGCAGGTGTTGAGCCTATTAAGCTGTCTTGCTGGTCCTACAAAAGAAGTTCATTATGCTAAAAAATTTATAGATGGCATCTAAAAGGCTAACCAGTCCCATCTAATCACTTTAAGACTTTCAAAACATGTACTTTTATGCTTTGAAATCATTTTTTACATAGGCACAATAGCTTTGAAGTTAGTACTGAGTTCTTATGAGATGTCAGACTTCATACTGGGAACTGTACCTGAGGCACATCATGTAACCCTCCAGTACTTTTATTTTGTAGATGAGGTCACTCAGGCTTGGCGGCTAAGTTGTTTGCCATCACAGGACTTGTACTCGTCCAGTGGTGGGCTGAGGAGACAGAGCTGAGTGTCAGCTCTGTCACTCCTGGTCAATTCTTTCATTGACTCAATAGGTAAAGGGAAGGTTAAACTATGTATCATTTTTTGGTAGTACTGGAAACTGAACACAGGGTTTTGTGAATGCTAGGCAAGCTCTGGCTCCCTGAGCTACATCTCCACTCTTGCATATTTATTTAACATTTTATTTTGTGACAGGGTCATGCTAAGTTGCTCAGGTGGCCTTGAACTTGTGATCCTCCTCCCTCAGCCTTCCAGGAAGCATGTCCCATCATGTTTTATTATATATTTCTATATGCATGCACAGTATGGACTTATACACACATAGATGGCATAATCAGTTTTTAAATATTTACTGTTGAAGACTATGAGAACAAGTTTTGGTGTATATTTTTCTTTCTTGGTGGTAAGTTGAATTAAACTAGAAAAGTAGATGGTGTCCAGACCCTCTTTTCAGGCAGGTGCATTTTAGAAACTCAGTTTAGAGTCAAAAGAAGAGTGCTTTTATCTTCTCTACATATCCTCCATCACTACCCCATCGGCTTGTTCTTACTTCTCAGAGAGACTGGGGGTAATGCTGCACTAGAAGCAAAAAAAGACAAAAAGTAAGAATAATTTTTAATTTTTGAGATCACTCATGATATGAACTAGGATGAGATTGTGCTTTGGCACATGGTTTGTGCTCATGTGTGTACATCTATACGCATGTGGTCACATGCATTTTTCACATAGCAAATATTTTGAGCACTTTCTTGATTCTAAATATATTCAAGAACTATATAATGTGCTATATTCTTATGTATATATTATGCTTTTTTTAAAAAAAAGACAGGGTATCACTATGTAGTTCACACTGGCTTTGACGTCACTATATAGCCCACATTAACCCGGAACTTGTGGGGATCCTCTTGCCTCAGTTTCCTAAGTGCTGAGGCTATGGGTGCACACTACCATGCCCTATGGGTACTCTATGTTTTTCCCTTCAAGGATCTCATGAATATCTATGCAATCTATTCATTTTCTATAATCCACTTGTATGAACTAACCTCAAAAATACACTTTTAGAGAGTATTTATCTCCCTAATATGACTCGCAGTTTTCCCACTTACTACTTTTAAAAGTTTTTTTTTATTGTTTTCTATTTGAATTTCTTTTTTTTTTTTTTTTTTGTCTTTTTGAGACAGGGTCTCGCTATGCAGTTGAGGCTGGCCTTGAGCTCACTTTTGTAGCCCAGGCTGGTCTCGAACTCGTATCGATCCTCCTGCCTCAGCCTCCCGAGTGCTGGGATTACAGGCGTGAGCCACCACGCCCGGCCCTTCTATTTGAATTTCTGTCTCTCTGCATTTTTTCAACTCTTAGTCTTTCCCTTTCTCGTGGTTTTGTATTACTCTGAGACTTTCTTTCCTTTCACCTTTTAATGGATAACTATTATTTATTTAGTATTCAGCTTGTGCTGTCTCTTTGCTAGAAGGTCTTTGGCTGTCTTGTAGCAAAATATATATCCAGCTGAACAGGCTATGGATGGCTGTACCTGGGCCTTCCACTACCCTAGATAGTGTTCTGGGAATATCTTGATCATGGCAATTTTATGCCATCTGAACCATCGGTTCCAATGTTGCTTTTCCCTTCGGACCCTGAGTTTTCCTAGTGAGCCACTCTGTTTTCCTAATCTCTAAGGAATCAGTGCACTGTGGAGTACCTGATGCATGGTGAGTGTGGTTAAAGTATTGGTGAAATTAATAAATGCTTAAAGGCTCAACTGCTGTGCTCTCTCCATTTCTTCCCTTCTGAAGTCCTTCCTTTGATGATCTCCTATGGCAGGTAAAAATTGTACCGTCTATTTGGGAATTAGCCATGTGTTGCTCTGAAGCTGCGCTTTATAGGGCTACTGTTTAAATCTTATCACACTCCCTAATATCTTCTTTATACTCTCAGATAAATTGTTAACTCCTCTGAGGTCTGGGAAAGATTTTAAAATATCTGTGTCCTCAGAGTACCTCCAATATTGCTTTGTGCCTATTACCTCCTTGATAATACCATTCTATGAACTGTTAAAGCACTTTAAGAAGCAGTGAAGAAGTGCTGTCCCTAAAGCACAAATTTTAGTGTCATTGCTTCTTCACTCTCCATTTCCTCAAAGATTAGAAACGTTGTGCAACATCAGGGACATCAGAGAAGTTCTTCCAGCTCTCAAAGGAATCATAAGAAACACTCAGGAGAGCAGACTGAAGTTGGGTTTCTTATAGAAAGAAAAAACACAGTGACTAAGGAAACCAGCTGCATTTTGGAGCCTCTTTTTCCTCAGCTATAACTGTGCGCATGGTGTTTTGAGCTAAGTGAGTAAGATAATCAACTTCTAGGACAGAATGACTTATTGTTGGCTCATGGTTTGAGGGGTTTCAGTTCACTATTGCTTGGTCCCATTGCTTTGGGCCTGTGGTTGTGCTATAGTTACCCTGGGAAATGTATACAGGCCAAAGCTGCTCACCTCATGGAGGTCAGAAAGCCAGAAGAGAGAAATAGAGAGCTGAGGTCCTAATGTAATTTGGAAAGATACATCCCTTGTGACTTAATTGCTTCCTGCCTAGCTCCACTTCTTATATGTTCAACTACCTCCAAATAGCGCCACATGTTGGTGACTAATCTATTAAAATGTATGCCTCTGAGGAATGATGAGATCCAAACAATACTAGTGAGGTCACTCCCAAACCCATCCAGCATCCCGTCTGGTATCCCATCTGGCCCGAATGCCTGCCAGGTAAGGACCCTCGGCCCTCCTCCATCTCCTGGGTCCTCCCATCTGAGCTCCAGTCCTGAAACCATCCACCATCCCATCTGGCCCAAGTGCCTGCTGGACTCCTCAACTCTAGAGCTCTAACTGCACCCAAAGCTCTGAGCCATGGAGCTTCGCATAAGCCAGCAGCCTGAGCTCTGACACACAGCCAAGCATGTCTGGAGGGGAACAAGCGTGGTGGATAAAGAACAAACTTCCATAGGCGCTAACAGCATAACTTCATCAAAGTGCAGAGGTCACTGTCATACAAAATTATAACTACAAGGAGTAAGATGCAATCTCAGGGCCCAAGACCACCCAAATCAAACACAAGAGACACTACCACGGAAGAAAATGGGAATCATGCGGCTGAAACCTCTGAATTTGAGGTAGACAGACAAGTACAGAAATGTATAGAGCAAATCATTAGAGATAACATCTGGAATAAAAAAAAGAAATGCATGAATTAATAGAATCTGAAGTTGGAAAAGAATTGCAGAAATGTATAGAGGAAACCAGAATAGAAATAACCCCTGAAGTGAAAAAAGACATGTCTAAATTAATAGCACTTAAATAGGGGAGCAAATGCAGAAAGCTGAAGAGGAGAACAGAGCAGAAATAATCTCTGAACTAGAAAGACAGAGGATAACTATAATGAAATACTTAAATAATATGAAAGAAGATATTGATAAAAAACTAGAAGAGAATAGAAAAATGGTGGATTCCCTGAATGAGTAATATAGGAAAGAAATAGATGGCATGAAACAGTTTCAAAAGATATACAAGAAAATAAAATATCAATCACAAACTAGCCAAACCATATGAACGAAAGTAAAGATAGAGTTTCAGATCTTGATGACACAGTCACACCTATTGAAAAAGTAAGAAAGAATCCCTTAAAAACAACGAGGATGCAGGAAAAAATAATCCAACATCTACAGGGTGATGCAAAAATGAACAACGTGAGATTAATAGGAATCAACGAGAAAGAAGGAGTCAATACAAATGGTATAAAAAGAATATGGGCAGAAGTAATAGCAGAAAACCTCCCAAATGTGAGAAAGCAATTGGACATTCAGTTAACTGAAGCATACAGAACTCCAAATAACATCAACTCGACTAAAAACACACCCAGACATATAACAGTCAAGATCCCAGAAATCCAGCCAAAGAATAATATACTAAAGGCTGCTAGAGAAAATAAACACCCAATCTATGACAGGAACTTTCTGTCTGCCAATAAATCTATTCTACTCATAAAAAAAAAAGAAAATAAACAGATCACATTTAAAGGAAAACCTAACAGAATAATGGCAGATTTCTCTTCACAAACCATGAAGTCAAGAAGAGCATGGACCAGAGTGCTTCAAATCCTTCATGAAAACAAATTCCAGCCCAGACTGCTATACCCTGCAAAACTCTCCTTCAAGTTCAAGGGAGAAGTGAAATATTTCCACAACAAGAAACAACTAAAGAATTTCATGACATCAAAGCCAGTGCTACATAATATTCTAACAAATATTTTAGAGAGGGACCATAATGACCCAAATTCAACAAATGAGAACAGAAAGATCCCACCAAATAGGGTAACCAACTAAACATAGGAGAAAAAGTAGTAAACAGTAGTAAATAAAAGTTATGTCAATCATAAGTCAATACATTTCAATTATAACCATCAATATACATGGACTCAATTATCCAATTAAAAGAAGCAGACTGGCAGAGAAGATAAGGAAACAAAATCCAACAATATGCTGTATACAAGAAACACACTTAACTCATAAAGAAACTCATAGGCTAAAAGTTAAAGGATGGAAGACAATACTATATGTTCCAGCACCTAAAAAAAAAAACAAAAACAAAAACAAAACAAAAAAAAAAAAAACAGGGGTAGCAATCCTGTTTGCAGACAGTCTAAACTTCAAAACAAGATTGATCAAACAAGATTAAAAAGGCAACTACATATTGGTAAGGGGAAAAACTCAAGAAGAAGAGGTAACACTGATAAATATGTATGCACCCAACATGGGAGCAGCAAGTTATATAAGACAAATCTTACTGGGCATGAAAACTCTAATATCCAATACTACAATCTTAACAGGAGACCTCAACACCACCTTATCCAAAAAAGGTAAGTCAAGCAGACAAAACGTTAGCAAAGAATTAGCAGAACTGAACCAGAACTGGGAACAACTGGAATTAGTGGACATACACAGAGTGTTCCACCCAACCACTTCAGGATACACATTTTTTTCACTTGCACATGGGACATTTTCTAATGTAGACCAGTTATTAGTCCACAGGTCATGCTTAAGTATGTGCAAGAAAGCAGAAATTATCATGCATATTATCTGACCACAGTGCAATTAAATTGGAAACAAATGACAAAAGAAACTATAGGAACTCCAGGACTACATGGAAATTAAACAGCACTCTTCTCAACAACCAGTGGTTTACAGATGAAATTAAACAAGAAATTAAACAGTATCTACAATTTAATGAAAATTCAAATACAGCCTACTGGAATTTATGTGATGCAATGAAAACAGTTCTCAGAGGGAAACTTATAGCTCTGAACTCACACATTAAGAAAACAGAATGGGAACAAATAAATACACTGATGTAGCACATAAACCGACTAGAAATGGAAGAGCAAATGAACTCCAAAGCCCAAAGGTGGGAGGAAAATATAAAGATTACAGAAGAAATGAATTGAGTTGAGACAAAGAAAATGATTCAAGAGGAAATGAATCAAAAATCTGGTTCTTTGAAAGATTAAATAAAATTCACAAGCTCCTAGCTAACCTTGTCAAAAACAGAAAAGGACTCAAGTTCAAGCAATAAGGAATGAAAAAGGTGAAATTACTACAGATCCAGCAGAGATCCAGAGGATCATAAATAGCTATTTGAGAATCTTACTCTAACAGAATTGAAGACCCAGAAGAAATGGATAGATATGATACGAAAACTCTCAATATGAGAACTGTCAATAACCCAAAACCAGCCAGTGAAATACTAAATGTAATAAAAAAGCCTACCGACAAAGAAAAGTCCGAGACCTGATAGATTCACCACTGAATTCTACAAGAAATTTATAGAAGACATAATCCCAATACTCCTCAAATCTTCAACGAAATTGAAAAGGCAGCAGTCTTTCCAAAATCATTCCTAGAGGCACGTATTACATTGATACCAAAACCAGAAAGAGATGCAACTAAAAAAGAAAACTACAGGCCAATTTCTCTCATGAACATAGATGCAAAAATCCTTAATAAAATCCTCACCACTAGAAACAGTAAATCATCAAAAAGATTATACAGCATGACCAGATAGGATTCATTCCAGGGATGCAAGGATGGTTCAATATATGCAAATCTATAAATGCAATACACTATATCAATAGACCCAAGATCAAATATCACATGATTGTTTCAATTGATGTGAAAAGGACTTTTTACCAGTTCCAACACTCATTCATGTTCAAAGTCCTACAGAAAATTGTAATAGAGGGCCTCTACCTCAACCTGGCAAAAGCCATCTATAACAATTGAACAACTAACATAATTCCAAATGGGGAAAAAATGAAGTGTTTTACTCTCAAGTCTGGTACAAGACAAGGATGTCTCCTATCACCACTCCTATTCAATATAGTTCTGGAATAATTAGCTACAGCCATTAGATAAGAAAGAGAAATAAAAGCAATAGGAATAGGTAAAGAAGAAGTAAAACTATCACTATTTGTAGATAACATCATAATCTACTTCGAAGACCCAGAAAACGTCACCAAGAAGCTACTAGAATTAATACACAATTTCAGTAGCGTAGTAGGCTACAAAGTCAATGCAAAAAAGTAATAGCATTTCTTTACACAGATGACAAACATATTGACAAAGAAATTAGAGAAACTATATCTTTTATGATAGCACCAAAGAAAATGAAATACTTAGGAATTAACCTAACTAAGGAAGTAAAAGAGCTTTTCAATGAAAACTACATGACTGAAAAAAAGAGATCCTAGAGGATTTCAGAAAATGGAAAGATATTCCCTGCTCCTGGATAAGAAGAACCAACATTGTCAAGATGACCATACTTCCTAAATTGTTATGCAGATTTAATGAAATTCCTATCAAAATACCATCAACAAACTTCACAGACATCACTCCTAAAATTTATTTGAAACCATAAAAGACCCAGAATTGCAAATTCTGGGCAACAAAAGCAAGGCAGGAGACATTACAATTCCTGACCTAAAGTTATACTACAAAGCCACAGCAATAAAATCAGCATGGCATTGGCAAAAAAATAGAACTGCAGATCACTGGAATAGATTAGAAGATTCAGAAGCAAATACAAACACACTGAGCCACCTTATCTTTGACAAAGGGTCCAAACACGCTTACTGGAAGAAAGATAGCCTCTTTAACAAATGGTGCTGGAAAAACTGGCCCTCTACATGCTGAAAACTAAAACTTGATCCAAGTGTATTACCATGCTCTAAACTAAAGTTGAAATGGATTAAAGATGCAAATACTAAAAGAGAAAAATTAAATCTCCTGGAAGAGAAAGTGGGAGAAAATCTTGAAGACATTGGGGTAGGGGAAAACCTCATGGAGAAAAATCAAAATGCACGTTTAACACTTGAAAGCATCAACAAATGGGACCTCCTCTGGCTGAGAAGCTTTTGCATGTGAAAAGAAATTACCAACAGAGTGAAAAGACAACCTACAGATTTCAAAAAGATTTTAACTAATAAATATTCAGACAAAGGTCTTCAATCTAGAATTTATAACCAACTAAAACCATTAGGGTCCCAAAATTCAAAGACCCAATCCAGAAATGGTCATCTGAGATGAACACACACTTCGCAGAGAAAGAAATTCAGGAAGCCTATAAATACACGAAGAAATGCTCCACATCGCTAGCTATTCATGAAATGCAAATCAAAACATCACTTAGATACCATCTCACCCCAGAAAGAATGGCTATCATAAAGAAATCAACCAGCAACAAATGCTGGAGAGGCTGTGGGGAAAAAGGAACCCTTCTCCACTGCTGGTGGGAATGCCGACTGGTGCAACCATTGTGGAAAGTGATGTGGAGGCTTCTTAGGAAGCTAGAACTGGAAATCCCAGTCAATCCAGCTATCCCCCTACTGGAAATTTTCCCAGAAGAACTGAAAACATCATACCATAGCAATATCTGTGCACCTATGTTTATAGCAGCCCATTGTGTAATATCCAAATCTTAGTAACAACCAAAATGCCTATCATTTAGAAGAATGGTTGAAAAAGATGTAGTATTTTTATGTAATGGAATCTTACTCAGCTATAAAGAATGATAAACTGGAAGACTTCATATATAAAGAGATGCATATTGATCATATACTCATAAGTGAAATAAACCAGACCTACATTTGTAAATATCATATAGTCTCCCTAGTATAAGAAACCTAAAGTAGAAATAAAAATGGAAAGGCATAACACAGCTGAATGGAACTCAAAGACTTATGAAGCAACACTAAAAGTACGTTTGGAATGCGTGTCATTCTGGACTTTTAGATGTCTGCTGCTTCTAATGTAAACTCAGTTACTGCTATATTCTGTCTCAAGTAAATGTTAGGTTAAAAAAAAGAAAAAGGGTATTAATTGAGAATAAGAGTCTAGCCAAAATACCATAGGCTTGATAGGCTACCATTTTGTTCATCCTTAGATTTCTAAATGTCTGTGTAAAAATGTGTAACTGCCTTTATCACATTCTATAGAGATTAATTAGAATATCAATGATTGAAGAAAATACCAGTGTCATGCTACATATAAGATGTTTGATATTCAGGGAGGTAGTGATGTTAAGCTCAATTATCTATGTTATAGAGTAATAGTATCATGAAGCTTCTCTGCTGGAGGGTTGAGAATGTAAGTTAACAGACCAAAAATTGGAGAAAAGGAAGGGCTAGAAGGATAGCCATCATTTTGGCTCTAGCCCTTCAAGGTCAGTGAGGACCCAGGATATAAGAGAACTTGTGTTGTAACATCCTATAACTCAGGGGTTTCCGAAATTTTCTGGTCAAGGAGATTATGGAACCTCAGAGGAAAGGGATAAGTGACATATAGTGTGTCTAGGGAGAGTCACTTGGTGAGAAAACATTCTCTCAGACTTTCACAGAGAGGAAACTGGCCAAGCAATGGCCATGACTTGTCCCAATGGCTGACACTGACAACTACTTCCTCTTCCAAGGAGAAGAAAATTTTTTCTTCTTTTATTTTTCTTTACAAATATCAATTAGAAAATTTATCACATCTACACCCTCTGCTCTGTATAACTATTATGAGGACAACAATATGCAATGTGTCAACATGTTTTGAAACTCTCATGTTGTTATCTCTTATTAAAAGTAATGAAAAACAATACTAATGAGGTCACAGGTAATTATCTTTACTTGATACATTTTCTGTGAATGGTAAATGAGATCATGCATGCAAAGCATGTGGCAGTGTCCAGTACGCACTGAGTCGCCAGTGAAAGTCAGCTATTAATACTATGAGTATCCATCATGGCCTGATTGCTTGAAGGAGCTCTAGAGAAAAAACAAAACAAAACAAAACAAAACAAAACAAAACAAAACAAAACAAAACAAAACAAAACAAAACAAAACAAAAAAAACCGCTGCTCGGAGCGTTTCCAATTGGCTTATCCATCCATTCTACACAAAGAAAATTAAAACACATATGATGTTCAGCTGCTGATCTAGGGGCTTCATATATACTAACTTATTTGCACCTTTAGTTCATCCTCTAGTCAATATTATTGCAGAGATAGAGCCGTTGAAGCACACGAAGTGTGCAGCTCCACTCCTGATCAATGACGGAGCTTTGATCTGAATCTGTGTTCTTTTGTTACAGAGCCCATGTAGTTAAGCATTATAAAACATTAGGCCTTTTCTAGCAACATTTATTCCACATCTAATCTTTGTCCGTTGCTAGAGTTAAAGGAGTAAATAATTACCTTCTCTACCTCGATGGCTTTCAAGTGTTTGGTGGGAGGTAGGCAAGCCAGTATATAATTACTGATCGGAGTAAGAGGTGCTGTAATTAGAGTGACCTTATATTTTAGTTTGCTTGAGTTAGTCTTAGGTGATGCCTGCCATCTAGCCAGGGTTAGTATTGGTGTTTTCTTTTACATTCAACCATGTGTTTATTTACGTGATAAATTATAAGGTCTCTGTTAGCTATAGTATGAGGTATTCTGAGAGATCAAGATAGAGTCTCATTTCTTGGAGTAGTGATTCACAGGATTGTGTTGTAGGAATAGAAGAAGTTTGTCAGGTACAAGGGTATATTCAGCAGAAATGAAGCACTATATGTTTTGCATAGAGTGCAAGACAACTGGATATGTCTGGGTAAGAGAAAATAGTTGGGGTCATGGTGGTCTGCAATTGACTCCCAAACCTGGTTGCAAATTAGAGTTATACAGAGGAGCTTTAAAAAAATCCCACACCAAAGCTGTATTCATTAAACTAGATTCTTTACAGCTGTCATGAAAGTCTTTCAGCTAATTTCCATGTGATCAGAGGCAGAGAACCCCGAGAGGTAGAAAGAGGTAATAAGCAGATGGGAAAGGGGAACTAAGCAAGGACTGGCTCACAAAGTGCATTACCAAGGGTGCAGCTATGTGTTCCTGCGTGGAGGTTCTAGCTTTCTTCAGTCTCAAATAGGTTGGGATGGATTTTGTGATGCCTTTCCTTATAGATCCCTTCTTCCTAATGCAAGTCAGAGCCAGTGACAAGCTGTAGGTATGAGCTTATACCTTCTGTTCATAATGTTCTAAGAAAAAAGTGAGCATTACAGCCAAATTCAAGTTGCACAAAGTCTCTCTGTGATGTGGGAAACCTTTAGGTGATACTGAGGTTGCCAGGTATTATACAAGTAGGGCACAGTGTACTTTTATATGATATGAATAGACATGAAAATACCTTAGAATAAGTATTTCTATTAAAAAAACAAAATCCCTGCAGTAGATTGCCTATTTAAAAGTCTCCATAGAGTTCTGTGAAGTGAATTGAAGTTTAATTAGCTATTCCTGTTTCTTGATTCGTTTCCAGCCTAGTAATTGTTTAGAAGATGAAATCTGCTTATTATCATGACTGATTTATGGTTAGTACGCAATTCTAAGGATTAATAATGATGTCTACATTTCACATTGCTGAAGAAGTATCTGTCCCACAGCCACTTTTTGGGTAGCATTGAGCCCTCCTGCAATGAGTGTTTTGATACCTTGTTTCTCAAGATGGCACCTGGGACAATGAGAACTATGAAAGGAGGTTTCATAGAGCTAGAGAGAGAGTGCCTTCACTTTGGGCTCTGTGCTTCAGAATGCTCAGGTCTGGCTATATCCTGTCTTTTTTTATGGTATAATGTGCTGTCAGGGTCACAGCAGCCCTCTTGGCCTCTGGGAGTCGTTCTTCCTGTTCTAGAGAGTGTTTTGTGTACATAATACCATGGAATTCCCTGTCTAAGAAATCCTCAGCCTGCTTCCAGGGCTGACATGGGCTTCTTTCTTTGGCTCTTCCTTTGGGGAAAGGCCAACTAGATATCTACCTGGGCATGAATGGGCTTGCAAGTCCCAGTGACTATTTATGGAACTGGGGGTGAAGATCACCTACATGATACACACACAAGGATCGATAATTTAACTGCAACATACATGCATCTGCAAGTGCAAAACCTCAGAAGGGTGATACATCACATATCTACTCATTTTTAGTTAATTGAGCCTCAATGGTCCAAAATTTTATATGAGAATTTCCCATTCAACCTTGAAAGTAAGTGCAGTAAGTACTGTGTTAAGATTTGCAACTAGATCATCGCTGGTTATTGCAGAATCAGAAAGAGGATTCCAGTTTGTATCTTGCACTTTCTGGTGAATTTTCTAAGAGGTGGAATCCATTGTAATTGATTAATGCTTATGTAGCACATTGTACTTACAATCTTGTTTTTCCTCATCATCTGATTCCTTTCAAAGCAAGCAGTGTCATTTCAAGGATCAAGACCCAGGAATGTTGCTTGGAAAATGAAAACAACTTGTTCAGGGTCCAATAAGAAGAGGATATACTTGTTGATTCCTAATCAAGATTCATCCTCTAAAGATCACATTTTTTCTAACACTGATTCCTACCCCGTAGACAAGAGATATCCGTTAAGGAAAAATTATTGGGAAAGACATACCAAGAAGCTGAATTGGATTTATTTGAGATGACTTCTATTTTTCCTTTCCATTTCAACCTCCACTCAGCTGTCTCCCTTCCTCTTTCCTCCTCTCCTGTCTTTTGTGTAAATCATTCTGATTATTAACTTTGTAAATGAACCTCTAAGTAAGCTATTTAAGTTTATTCCTATTAGATAGGACAGCCAATTAAAAACCCAGTGCCACCTGGAGTGGGAATGTGTTAGATTTCCATGTTAATGCCTCATGCATGTTTTATGCCTTAGATTAGCAGCTAATGTGGTCATTGATCATCTTGTGTCATATGAGCCTGAAACCTGATGCTTTGAGGTGATGCTTTTAAAAACCTGTTTTCCAATCAGTATTCAGAATCCAGACCATGGTTTCTGGTTTGCAAAAGAGATTGCATTTACATTTTGGTGTGTGTATTTTGGAAGGGGGATCAAAAATGCTTCTCTAGCTATTTGTTCTCTTTGTAAATAATAAACAGGGTGTAATAGATCATCAAAACAAGATAAATGTGAGAAATTTCCAAGGCAAAATATTTATGAAAATGTAGGCTTGCAAGCACTTACAGTTTCTGTGCTATTTATAAGAAAAAAATTAAAAGTTATCATTTGAAACTCTATTCAATTTGTACTTGAATTGCCTAAACACTTAGCCCATTAAGTAGGAAATTGAGGGCACTTTTACCTCAAGTTATAGAGTTCTGCCATTAGCAAGGTCTGGTTCAAATTCTAGACCATTCACTGAGTAGTTGTATCTTAAACTTCTCATCATCTTTAAGCTTCATTTTTTAAATGGCAACAACAAAGAAGCTCAGTATAGACCTTACCAGAGAGTGCTCATGAAGATCAACTGATGTAGTGAATAAAAAAGCACTGTTGGCTCACACCGGGAGGAGCAGGGGGCACCAAGGAAGGTTTTCATGGTGGAGGGCCCCAGTGAAAGAATGCACATGCGCAAGACATCAGCAGCAATAGCAGGCAGCTCTGAGCAGAGCACAGTGGTGCAAGAGCAAGCACTGCCTGTGTTTGTATTGTTTACTTTTTATACATGTTTTCATAACCTATTTATGTTCTCACATGTTGGCCTCCTTGGCACATGTGTAGTTGTCCACTGCCAAACTATGGTTATGTCCTTATGTCCCCTGTGGCCTGCAATGACCATGGGGCCATGTGCTCAAGGCTGTTCAGAATCATCCTTGTGTATGTACTCCAAGCTCTGACCAAGTCTGAATGGTTCCCTACAAATATTAGAAACAAGTTTGGCATTTAGTCAATGGTAGGATGAATTCAAACAGTTTTGATTATTTGATGCCTTTTCTATTCTATGTAGACAGTCATGTTGGTGAGAATATGAAGAATAAGATTTCTATGATGAAACGAGGTGGTACCAGCTCACCTCTTCTCTTTCTTAGATGGGCACCTCTGCCAGAAAGCTGGTGGAGGGTTGATAAAGAAGAGCATTTTCTGTTAAGAAGGACAGTTTCAGGGCTGGCCAAATAGCTCAGCAGATTAAAGGGCCCACAAGCAGGCACAGGGGCTGAAGGTTTGACCCCTGGGTCTACTGTGCTGGCCCTGCCCCCTGGGTTTGTTGGGACTGGGTGTGGTGGTGTACGCCTGCAATCCCAACTCTTGGAAGGCTGTAAACAGGTGGATTGCTATGAATCAGGTCTAGTGGTGAGACCCTGAACAACCATAGATCTTTTCCTAAAATAGAAAAGAAAAAAAGAAGAAGAAAAAAAGGTGTTTCTATCTTTAGCGCCATCTTATCATCTCTAGCTAAGTAGAGTTAGAAGGAAGAGTAAATGGCATCAAATAGCCTCAACTCTAATGGGACCCATCTCAACACTGGGCAGGGCTACCACCCTGCAACTGAGGAAGAAGGGAAATTTGAGACATGATTTGTTCATGGGAAATGGTAATTTATCTTTCTGCTGCCACTTCTATGGGGAGAAGCAGAAGGTTGACTGATACTGTCTTTTTCTTCTATGTCCATCTTCTTTTTTCTATACATATGCCTCTGAACATCTCCATGTTAACATATCACTAAGGAATATAAATAAGGCTAGCACATTTTTCTCTGGGTTTCTAGGGACCTTCTCCAGGAGCAATCGTGAAGAGCCAGAGCTGCTTTTCTGCAGCAGAATGTAAGTCCTGCTGGGCTCCTGTTTCAGTTCACAGTGCTCTTCCTCTTGATACCACATCACAAGAGCCCAAGGGAGCATGAGGCAGCCATGTGAGGCTCTGAATGATTCTCTGGCTGCCAATAATCTCATGAGTTTCAGGCTGAGGAATAGAAGTTTGGTGATCAGGGAATATTTGCTTCAGCAAGGAAGTTCCTGAAGGACAGTGGAACCAGCCATGACTGGTAAGTGAGTTGGGCAGCCTGGGTTTAGATAGCTATTCTGAGAAGTATGTGGTGGGCAAAGGTCCCTGCATAATTTTATTTGTCCGTTTGATAGTTGAGGCTGTGTTCTTACATCTATAAAATGTATTATTGACTTTAATTAATTAGTTTTTCTTTTTGTTTTTGTGAAACTTGTGATGACTTGAAATCACAGTAGACTGTTTCAAAGCATGGTTTCTTTATAGGACAATTGTCATTTTCCTCTGAGTTGATTTCTGTCTACAAAGTGACTAATCACATATGTTTATGTTTGTGAGATAGGTTCTCTTTTTTATAGTAGAATCCAAATAGTTCCATAATTGTTTAAGATCAATTTTGAAATCATTTTGTTCCCCCAATGAATATGTAATTAGGGTTTTGTTAACATATCAGAACAGTTCTCACGTTTAGAAATGCTACCCAAGCTCTCAGCGAATGCTGAGACTGGGATATGCTGACACAATGACAAGCAAAGTCAAACTTCAATGAGCAAAACTGCAGAGAAGCAATCTTAATGAAGAATGACTGTCACACATGATGGCATGTTGTGTATACATACACGGTACTTAGAAGGACACATCCAACTTTGAGTGTAAACAACTTTGTCTCTTGTGTTTTTCTTTTTTGCAACACACACATTAAGTTTAAAACACAAATATTTTTTAAAAATATTTTTTATTGTTTAAATTTAACAATGGTTATATTACATATTTTCATCATCAGATCAGTTTAGATTAATACATTTAGGTATATAAGATTGATCAAACAATTAAACATTTTATTTATTTATTTATTTATTTTCTTGTTTCAGAATCTTTGTTTATTCACTCATTTTTATGGCCAGCCCAGCCCACCCTGAGGGCAGGGCTGGCGCAGCATGTGGTGCTGGGGATCGAACTGCGGTCCCTGAAGCCGCCCAAGCTTTCCCAAGCAGGGGCTCTAGACCACTGTGCCATCCCGCCGGGCCCCAAACAATTAAACATTTACCCTTATAAATCAACATTACTTTTTTTTCCCCCTTTTTCTTTTCTGCTTTCTTTTCTTTGAAAGTTGACATATTGCATATTGTCCTCACAATCGTTCTACAGAGTACAGTGTGTGGGCATGACCCACCTCCCTACACAAAGATTATTTTTAAAACTCTCTAAAACAGTGGTTCTGAACCTTTCTAATGCCATGACCCCTCAATACAGTTCTCATGTTGCGGTGACCCCAAACCAAAAAATAATTGTGGTGTCTACTTCAAAACTGTAATTTTGCTACAGTTGTGATTCTGAATGGCTTTAGGTGAAACCTGTGTTTTGGTCGTTCAACTCCCGCCAGGGTCGCGACCCCCAGGTTGAGAACTGCTACTCTAAAAAAATAAAGTAATATCATGGGACTCAAAATGTTAATGGGTTTACCCGGTTATACAGTTAAAGATAAAGCTCCAGATATGGTAGACTGTAATTAGAATGAGATTGTTATAGCAAATGAAACAGTCATGAAGAGGAAGACAGGTATGTATATGTGGAACCTAAACTAGTAGACCGTATAGAAAGTGGGTAGAGAATAGCGTTGTCCAGAGGCTGTGGTGAGTTGGAGAAAGCAATGACTTCGTGGGTATTGAGCTACAGTGAGGTAGTGGAAACTTCTGGTGGGCTAGCCTACATTAGGATGGCCAAGGACAAGCAATAACAATAATGTATTGTGCATCGCAAAAGCTAGAAGAAAGGATTTGAAATGTCTTCCCCATAAAGAAATGATAAATGTTTGAGAAAGTAGACATGTTTAAACTGATTTAACCATTATATAGTATATACAAGAATTGAAGTATCGCATGGTATTCATACAAATGTGCAATTTAAATGTTTTAATGGGTCAGTTAAATTAAATTGAATTTAAAACTAAGTCAGAACAAAACTATACCTGCAATAACTTTCAAGCAAAAATATAGACTAAAAAAATTGCCTCTCTCATTCTATCAGAGAACAGCAGAGTGGCTGGGAGGGATGTTAGAACGCAGCTGTGGAGGTTGATGGTTGTGCATGAGTCCTGCGATTGCTCTGCCTGTGGGATCCTGGGTAAATAGCTTAGTTTCTTCTTTTATAGACTACATAATATCTACTGGTAGGATGTGCTGGTAGAATAAAAGAAGGAGCTCACATAAAGGCTCTGGGTCAAAATAAACAATAATATAGACTATTAGTGATTACCTTAATCAGCAACATACTGAACCCTCCAGTGGAAAGTCTTGGCCAGACTTGTGTGTTCCTCACTGATGACTAGGTTTTTAGAAGCTGGTGCTGTCCAGAGGCCCTATGGTGGGCTGTGATAGTGTCTGTGAGGCACAGGCTCTGCAAACCACCTGGAAAGTCAGGTAGCCACTCACTACTAGTGCCTCACAGACACTATCACAGCCCACCATAGGGCCTCTGGATAGCACCAGCTTTCTAAAAACCTAGTCATCAGTGAGGATGACTGAGCAGGGGTTTAGTGGTGACAACTAAACAAAAAGCTAAAGACATTGCTAAAGGTAAACATTTAGTCCATAATTTATAGTAAGTTAAAAATAAAGTGACTTAATCGCAAGCTTGGAAGATTGACTCTATCACCTAGAGAATTGTCTTGATTTCAAAGTCAGGATGAAATAGTAATGACTTGGTCCATGCTGTGTTTTCTACTATGGTTGCCCGTCACTACATGCGCATGATTATGCTTGAACTTCTTGGGTCCCCAGCTCTAAAATAACATTCATCAACATGACAAACCTATACAGCTGATTAGGCTCACTCACTAGGAAAGTGTCTTACCACTAAACTTTGGTCTTTAAGTTCATGGGCTGTAAATGGCGCCTCACATTTTATTGTCATTATGCCATTTAATTAGAGCAGCATATAAGGAACACATTCATATCCTCATTACGTATGTGTTTTATCAGCTTAATGGTTGCTTACAAAGAGTCAGAAGTAATGTTCCATCAGAAATTCAAAGGTTCTCTGGTCTAAGAGAGAAAAGGACAGAAGAGGGTGGATTCCTAGTATAGTGTTTAAGGCTCAGCTTTCTGTAACACTGTTCCCCAGTTTTGGTGCCACTATTTTAAAGGATTATTGACAAACAAGTGTAGTTGTAGAACAGAATCAGAATTTGTTAATACTAGGAAGAATTTAGCAAAACAATGAAAATTTAAGACTGATTATTTGGAAAGAAGGAGGTTTGATAGTGCTGCCATAGTTCTTTTCACATATGGTAAAGTATATTGCCTAGAGGCCGTTGATTTCTTCTGTGCTTGTCCAAGGGACTGAACCAGCACCAAGAGATATCACTATCTACTGTACAGCATGAGGAAAGGCTTCCTGAACTGGAAATGTGGAAAAATACTATAGGTGATTTACAGAGAAAATGAGCATCCCCTCTTCTTGGTTGCTTAAACAGAGGCTGCCTAACCACAGACACTGAGACTGTCATATGCCATAACCTACCATGGGAAATCTGTCATCAGATTGTCTGGATAATCTGGGCTCTGACTCTGCTACGCGGAGATAATGAAGAAATTACAGATTGGTGTTTCAGCTCCCACCTCATAAGTCCTTGTGGCTATGAGGACACAGCAGGCATTAGCATG
>PVJA010014984.1:0-46254 GCA_004027025.1 Myocastor coypus
AAAAAAGAAAAAGAATTTTACATAAATATAAGTAGTGCGTATAGAACTCCAATTAGGCAAAAACAGAATAAATCAACACCAAAGAATATAATAATCAAGATTCATGAAATTCAGCATAAGAACAGAATATTAAAAGCTGCTTGTGAAAAGAAACAAATCACATATAAAGGAAGGCCCATAAGAATCACAACAGATTTCTCAACACAAATCATTAAATCAAGGAGTGCTTAGGATGAAGCAACTCAAGTCCTGAAAGAAAACACCTCCAACCAAATTGTTGTACCCTTGAAAACTATCCTTAAGAATCAATAGGCAAATAAGACGCTTCCATGAAACAGAACAATTGAAGAAACTCATGACTACCAAGCCAGCTCTAAACAACATTGTGAAGAATATTTTAGAAAGAAATAAGAAAGACCACAAAAATACTAGTAAAAAGAAGTCATAGGACAAGGCAAACAATTAAACAGAAGAGAAAAAAAAAGGAAACTAACAAGAAAATGATAGGATAAACATAAGCTAGTACATATCAGTTGCATCTATTAAGTTAAGTGGTTTCAATTCAACAGTCAAAAGAAGCAACGTGCAAGAATGGATCAAAAAGTAAGACCCAAAAATATGATAGTACATACTAGAAACAAATTTAGTTCCAAAAGAAATTCATACATTGAAAATCAAATGATGTAAAACAACACTTTATGAGACAGGAGATGGGAAAAAGAAGAGGTAGCTTGTTATGTTTTTTGTCTAGTTGTCCCCCCAAAGCCTCAAGCAGTCATAAGGCAGAGACTTCTAGAGTTTGAGATTAACTCATGATCCACTGGAATATTCAAACTAAACAAAATCTGTGAAGAAATGGATTTAGTAGATTCCTACAGCATGGCCACACATGGACATACAACATCACAGTATACACTCTTTTCATCTGTGCGTGAAACAGTTTCTAAAAAAAGATCCCATACTAGTCCATAGAACGTGCTTATGTAAATGAAAAAAAAAGTTGAAATTATCCCATCTATATTATCAAACATGCAATGAAACTTGAAAGCAATAGCAAAAGAAGTCACAAAAACTCCATAAACACAAGGAAGTTAAATAACAGCCTCCTGGACAACCAATGGATCACAGATGAAATTAAAGAAGAAATAAAATAGCATGTGCAATTCAATGATAATGCAGATACAAATATTGGAACGTATGAGACATAATGAAAGCAATCCTAAGAATGAAAATTATAGTGATGAATTCTCACTTCAGAAAAAAAAAGAAAGATCTCCAATATCCTAATGTTTAAACTCAAATTTCTAGAAAAAGGATAAGCCAATCTCAAAATTCATGTGAGAGAAGAAATTATAAAGATCAAAGCAGAAATTAATGCAGCTAAGACTAAGAAAACAATGTAAACAATCTATGAATCGAACAGTTGAAAGTTTAAATTGAAAGTTTTTTTGAAAGTTTAAATTGATAGGCCCTTAGTGAACTTTATCAAAAAAGACTCAAAATTATGGAATCACAAATGAAAGGATAAAATTACAGTGGATGCTTGGAAATTCTGAATGTCACCAATACCCACTTCAAGAACTTTTATTCTAATAAGATGAAAAACACAGAAGAAATGGATAGGTTCCTAGGTACATATGAGTCACCAACACCCAAACAAAAAGATAAAAATTAATAAATAACCCAATATTAGTCAATGAAATTAAAAATGCAATTAAAATCTTACATATTTAATCAGATAGGTTTTAAATTTAAAGCTCATATCCAGATAGATGCACTGATGAATTCTAGAAGAAATTTGTGGAAGAGCTAATGCCACTACTCCTCAAAATATTTAAAGAAACTGAAAGGAAAGCAATAACTCCAAAGTCACTTCTAGAGGTACTACTATGATTCCAAACCTGATACCAATCAGAGAAAATCAAACTAAAAAACAAACAAACAAAAAATTACTGGCCAATCTCCCTAACGAGTATAGACACAAAATTCCTCAAGAAGTTCCTGGAAAACAGGATGCAGGAAATCATCAAGGCTATATATACATCATGATGAAGTAGTCATCCACCTGGGATACAGGGATGGTTCAACATATATAAACCAATAAATGTAATACATCATATCAACAGAGACAAAGGTAAAAAATCACATGATCTTGCAATAGATTCAGAAGAAAAAAACATATTAGACAAAGTCCACCACCTAGTCACGATAAAAACTCAACAGAAAATGACAATTGATGGTCTTTATCTCAATTTGATAAAAGTCATCTATGACAAACCTACAGCCAAAAACATACTGTATGGTCAAAAACTGAAAGCCTTCACTCTAAAATTATGAACAAATAAGGATATCAACTATCACCCTTTCTAATTAACATAGTTCTGGAAACATCAGCCAGAAAAATTAGCAAAGAGAAAGAAATAAAAAGAATAAAAATAGGAAAGGAAGAAGTTTTATCATTATTGTTTGTAGATGGCCTGATATTCTACATAGAATACCCCAAAAACTCCAATAAAAGATGTCCAGATGTAATGACCAAATTCAGTCACATAGCTGGATATAAAGTCAACACTCAAAAATCAATAACATTCCCGTACAGAAATAACAAAGGTACTAAGACACAAATTAGGGCAAGCACACTTTTCATGATGTCATTGGGGAAAAAAGCAACATTTAAGAATACATCTAACAAAAAGTGTGTAAGTTCTATGTTACTCTGAAAAAGAGTAGGAAGGAACAATGTAGTAAAAATGAAGATAGTCCCAAAATACCTATACAGATTTAATGCAGTCCTAATGGAGATGCCATTCACATACACCACATAATGGCCAAGGTGCGGTTATGCACTTCTCTAATCCCAGTACTCTGAGATACTCAGAAAAATCATAATTTCAAGCCCAGCCAGCATGAACAACGTAAAGAGTTACTGAGATCCTGTCTCAAAATAAAAAAGAAACAGTTCGGATGTAGCTTAGTGAGAACACATTGAAAAGGGAACAGAGGTGGGGTGGGCAGAGAGACAGAGACAGAGAGAGATGGAGACAGAGACAGAGAGACAGAGAAAGAGAGAGACAGGGAGACAGACAGACAGAGAGATGGAGACAGAGAGAGACAGAGACAGAGAGATGGAGACAGAGACAGAGTCAGAGACAGAGACAGACTGACAGAGAGACAGAGACAGTCAGACAGAGACAGATAAAGACAGAGACAGAGACAAAGACAGAGCAAAAAGCAGAGAACCAGAGAGAAAGACATAGAAAAGGAGTGAGAGGAAGAGGTAGGAAACAAAAAGGAAAGCAAGAAAAAGGGAAAACCTATCTTCATGCTCAAATGTGTAATAACTTTAAAAATATGGTCAAATCATCATGAAGCCATAAGATCATGTTTTTAGAAAATAATTTTAAGTAGAGGAATATTTTGACAGTTATACAAATCACATAGAATGGGAAAAGTGGGGCCCAGCGGGATGGCTCAGTGGTCTAAAGCGCCTACTTGGGAAGCTTGGGCGGCTTCAGGGACCGTGGTTCAATCCCCGGCACCACATGCTGCGCCAGCCCTGCCCTCGGGGCGGGCTGAGCCGGCCATAAAAATGAGTGAATAAACAAACAAGGGTTCTGAAATAAGAACAAATAATAATAATAAATAAAATTTTAAAAAAAGAATGGAAAAAGTAAGGTGAAAAATTATATATTTTGATGATCCTAATTTTGTAAAATTATCTGCCCCACTAAGTATTTTAAAACAAAGAAATGCACTAAAATGGAAACTGGTTACATCTGTGCAGTGGAGTAACAAGTGAGTATTTTATGATTTACACTTCTGGATTTTGATCATTTTATTCTAAAAACTGTGCTTTGAAGTTACACTGGGAAAAATTGCTACCTAGCTCATGACAAGGAGAGAGGAGGCAGGTGAAGGTGCTCTGAGACTGAGCACGGAGGTTGTCAGCTTTTGGCCAAGAGATGACAGGGCCTGTTCCAGGGATCTGAGCCTGGCTCTGATGAGCAATCCTTCCACCACGTCACGGCACTAAATAGCAGCTCTTCAATATCTGCAATGGGAGTGAGGAGGCACAGCTCACCCGGAGTGCCAGAGAAAAAGAGATGAATGTATAAATGAAAGGACGAATGACTCAAGGGTGAGCCTACTCTGGTCTGCAGCAATGACATACAAAAAGGCAGCAGAGGCAGGACAAGCAGGCTGGTGTTTACCTTGATCAAGTTGGCTGACCACAGGCTCTTCGTGACAGGCATCTGGGCCAGAGCTACCTCTTCCGCTAGGCACAGAGCCGCACAGGAGGACTGGGACTCTCACAGAGCACCATTAAGATAGACGCATCCTGCACATCAGCCTGGAATCACAGAGAGACTTTTGTGGTAGGAGGAGAAAGAGTAGGAGGGGTTACAGGAGGACTGAAAGAGCAAGGAGAACAGAAGGAAGAGAGGGGAAGAACGTCGGAATGAGAGGAAAAGCAAGGGAGCTAACAGAGAAAAAGATGAAAGGAAAAGGGGGAAAGAGGAAGAGTGGAGAGGGGCAGAGGGAGAGAAGACGGATGGTTTGGGGAGTTAGGGTGGAGGAAGCGGATTGGAGAACCTGAGCCAGCTGGATGCTGTATCCCAGAAGCTGGAGCTGCTGCGTGGTTTCTGAACAAAGTGAAAAGGTTTCTTGTGAGTGAGGGGGAAATAAAGACAAGAAACTTCTTGTGAGAATGCAGAATTGCAAACACAGTCGCTAAAGACGAAGAGCATTTATGCAAAGAAGTGAGCGTGTAGACTGAGACTGTCATGCAGTGCTGTCCTTCCTCGGATCCCGTGCTGTTTGTCCAGCTTACCCAATGCAAAGTATGGGAACTCACTGTTTGGGAGTGAGCTCTTGCGCTAGGCTCTAGCGGAAGCGGAGCCCAGGTGAGATCCCGCCTGCTGAAAGCTGTATAAACCAAGCGAAATTTTAAGCCAGCAGGCAGATCTCTAAAGAGACTAACTCTTCTTGGAAATAGTAGTTTCCAGTTTATGTGAGCTGGTGTAAAAGGAAAGTCCTCTCTCTCTTAACATTGGCCGGCTCAGCCTGCCCTGGGGGCTGGGCTGGTGCGGGATGTGGCGACAGGGATCCAACTGCTGTCCCTGCAGTTGCCTAAGCTTTCCTAAGCAGGTGCTTTAGACTGCTGAACCATCTTACTGGCCCATCTTTTAACCCTTTCAAAAGAATAAAGTTAGGAAGTCAGATGTTACCCAATTAGCGTTTCACTTCTACTGCTCTAGTTTATTGTTCCTACTTCACAAACCCCACTGCTGAGCCCCTGCTCCACGCAGCTCTCCTGTTCCACAGAGCAGAGACTGTCTTGATTCATGAATCTCTAATAAAGGTCAGGTTGATCTTTTATAAATTTGTTCTAATTTTGTCTTTTGATAAACCCTTCCAGGGAGCAATCTGTTAAGGAGAAAAGATGAAGGCACAAAATAAGGAGAAAAAGAAGGCAAATCAGAAGTGGCATGGAGACTAAAACAGATGATACTGCATGAACGGAAAATAAGAACCACAGCTCAAAAACCTCCCCTTGTCTTCATTTGGCCATGAGAGAGAAACGGGATGGGAAGGTGGCCTCTCCAGTGTGCCAACTGCAGCACCCCCACCCTGTGCCTGGCAGAGGCTCTCCCGAGTGCCATCCTATGTGATCCTAGATGTCCTAGGGCAGAGATCCTAAGATCTCCAACCCCACTTTGCAAACGAGAACGGTGGGAGGAGGTGCAGAGAAAAAGGGTCCTGTGGCCACATGGGGCTGAACCAGCTCCTCAGTATGCAAAGTGAAATGGAAATGTGGTTAAGCTCAGGGACAAAAATAGCCCTAAAAAGGTCAGAAGTGGCTCTAAAGCCAGGAAGCGAGAAAGAGCAGGGGCAGGGAAACCAGGCAACAGCTCAGTGGTTGGATGAACAAGCTTCGAGTTATTTCTATTGAGGATGGGCACACGAGGTCCCTCGTTTTCAGAGGGTGCTGCTGGCTCTGCCTACATGTTGCCACATAACCTCAACAATTGCAAGGTGCTCTGTGCAAATGACTAAGTGCCATTACTCACAAACATCAAGGCAACCGTCTAGTGCTTTGGAAGGTACCCAAGCAGCTGAGCTTGCTATTTTCACAAAATGCTGTTTGACAGAAAAACAGGCATTCCCCCATAGTATGTACCAAAAGAGAGAACTCATGAATATGCATAGAATCCTTTTATGGGAGACAATGGCTGCAGTGGTTAGTGGAGCAGAACAGACTGGGGGGAAGGCACAGTTCATTCTGAAGCCCTTTTGCAAGGAGTCTCTGGAAGGCTGAGGTCATTTGCAAGGGCATTGTCCTTACCACTGACACTGTCAAAAGAGACCTACAAGATCCCACACCTCACTTACCCACCCCATCATGGTCAAAGCATGAAAGAGAACCCTTAGGTAAGAACTGTCTTGCCCAGATTCACACAGGGGATTCTACAGGATCAACAGCCCCTAGGGCTACTACATTCTCAGAATCTTGGAATACACAGCAGAAGGTCAGAGTCTGAGCAAGACCAACCTCTCAGCACAAGTGTGTAGCATTCAGAAGCTATGCAGGGGAGATCCTCTGCTGTAGCCTACCAGAGCTGGAAATAGCAGTAAGAAAGAAGGAAAGCGGGAGTCAGGCAAAGCTGTGCTGAGGCTTGCTGTCAACACCTTCCCTGGTCTTTTGATGCCCCATCCCTCTAGGCAACCTGCAGTTTCTTTCCATGCAAAGGATAAGTGCTGACCCATATGATCATACCATGACCTGCGTGTGCACCATCTTTCCCACATTAACTCTGCCTTTGAAGGAGATCCTAGCGATCCACAGGGATAACTCAGGGCAGTAGGATTGGGATCAGCATTGCACTGATGACTCCAGTCATACCACTATCCCACTGGGATGGCCTCTACCCAAGGGCCAAAGTGGCTGTGACAAGAGCCTCACCTGTGGGTCTGACGCCTGGCACAAACTCAGATCTCAGCCAACAGGAGCAAGATGAGCAGTTGTATTCAGGCAGCAGGAGCCGCTTGATGTCAGCATCCACTCTCTTGTGCCCCAATGTTTGCAGGCAGCTCTGGGAAGAGCTAGGCTGCCCCTCAGGTACCCATTTGTCGTGTTTGTCCTGTTGAAGAGGCAAGGACAATGGTTATTTTGAAGAGTGGCAGCTAAGAGGTCAGTGGAAGCAGCAACTCCCATTTCATGCTGCTTTTGAAGAGGTGGAAAATAAGAGGCTGGCTGAAAGAGCGAGATGTCCTGAGCACAAGGGCGCTCATTCGCAGCTGCTCTGAAGTGCAAATCCTAGCAAATCCTAGTGGGGTGGGTACAGGGCCTATAGTGCAAATCCTTTGCTGGAATAAAGGCCTTTCCTCAGGACAGCATCCAGGAGACGCCCCTGGATTTTGCAGGCATTTAGGCAATAGCAGGCACATGACTACCCTTCATACACATTATCACCCCAGGAGCCTAGGTGCGAGCCTCGGCTCTGCCACTTGGGATAATTTTCATCAATTCTCTTGAGTCTCACTTTGCTTCTCTATGAAACGGAGATTACAGATAACCACATTCCAGAGTCAGGTGCCAGGGAGATAGCTCAGGGGCACAAGTGCCTGCCTGGCAAGTGCAAGATCCTGAGTTCAATCCCTGGTTCTAGAAAAAGAAGAATTTCAATTACATTCCAGGTTCGTGGAGGGGATTCGATGTGATGATGACACACACCACAGCACACTGTGGCAACGGGCCGTTCTTCATGATGGTGTGTGTATACGTGCTATCTCTCAGGACAGAAAGGTGGACTCTCCAGTGTGCCAATTGCATCACCCCCACCCTGCACATGGCAGGAGCTCTCCCAAATGTAATTCTATGTGATCTTACAAGTCCTAAGGCATACTTAACATCTCCAACCCCATTTTTCAAATGCAAAGACAAAAGGGGTGCACTTGAGGTACTTCGGCTACAAAGTTGCAAAGTTCTCAACTTCAAGTGGACAGATGTCATCAGAGCACTGTATTAAACAATGCAGTGGCCAGGGTGGTAGGACTGTCCAGGTGGGGTACAGAGGAAAGAGGAGGAATTCTGTGGGGGAAATGACTTCTGCGTTGGATCACTCACAGCATAGCTAAATTTTGTTTGAGGACAAATGGAAAGAAAATTTCAGACCAGCTAAGACACCCTGCTAAGTCAAACCACAAAGGCCCTTGAGTTGGAAGTCCTTCGGTATCTATCACATATGGGTTCATGATCTTGCACAAAGCCTTAAGAGTCCACAGAGCTCAGTAAAGCAAAGCAATTGTCTTTACTCAGAGTTGGAAATGCATCACAGAAATGGCTGAGGACTTCAAAGGAAGCCTCTGAAGGCCTCTGACACAAGATAAAAGCTATAGGAAAGATGTCCATCAAAGAAAGGACTCAATGTCAAAATGATTTACAAAATGCAGTGAGTCTCCCTGCCCAATGGCACTGTGCAGAGGCCTGGACATCACTGCAGC
The DNA here is from genome assembly GCA_004027025.1 of Myocastor coypus. Lineage (NCBI taxonomy): Eukaryota > Metazoa > Chordata > Mammalia > Rodentia > Myocastoridae > Myocastor > Myocastor coypus. Next base: position 8,506 of record PVJA010014984.1, read on the forward strand.
TCAAGAAGGCAGGAGACCCTAGCCCTTGTCAGATATCCCTGGATTCTGTTGGTTGTTTGTTCCTTTTTGGTTTTGTTTTAATGTATTTAGTACAGGGCCTACAGGGTACCACTACACACACTGGACTTGTAGTGATTCTCCTGTTTTCATCCTCCCAAGAGCTGAAATCTCCATCTCAATGCACCCTGGGGGTGGGGCCAAAACAGCACTCCAGGGACCAAACCCAGGTCCCTGCGACTGTCTAACCTGGTGCTTTAGTCTGCTGAACTATTTGGCCAGCCCCGAGGACTCTGTTGTGTCCATAAAAGAAACTCATGCTTATATGCATTACGTCCCTGGCTTTGACACCTAAAAACCCCAATCAATAGAACTAGGGTCTTCTCACAGGCCTCAAGGACAGCTTGACCTTGCACAAAACAACAGAACTTTGCAGCTTGACACTAAACGTCCCCAATCACAACTGCTCATCCCATAAGGGCAAGGAAAACTGGTGTTAAACTCACTAAGAGAACAGCTTCTGTTTCTTCTCTTTTAATTCTCCTGAGTGTGGTTTTATCTTATTTATGACACTGTTTTGCTTCTGAGATGCCCCAAATCCCCAGGAAGTAGCAGCCCCAGGGAATGTCAGAGTGCCAGTCCTCAGGGACACAGCATGGCCTCTCTGCCCTTGCTTGAAGACCTTTCCCATGTAGAGGCACACCCCATCCCTTGTCCTATGGAGCTGCAATGAGATACAGGAGCTATCTTAACTGCTGGCAGCTGACTATGAGGCAAGCAGTGGATTTTGGTTATATATTGGTATAAGTGTTGATAGACCCAGAGAACACATACCCTGCCATGATTAGAGCACATTTCTAAGCTAGGCTTGCTTAAAGGCACACAACTACTTCTCAAACTTGAATGTGCCTCTCAGTCATCTGGGATGTTATCACAGCACAAATTCTGATTCAGGTGAGGGTGAGCGCATCTACCTCTGCCCTTCTGACACGCTTCCAGGTGACTCTGAGGATGCTGGTCTCTAGCCCACATTTGGAAGAGAGAAGCACTGCCTCACTCACTCACAGCAGAATACTTGCTGTGCCTGACCCTCAACTTCAGCCAAAACAGATCAAGACTCTTGGCCACCCCATCAGACTGGGGGAAGACAACACCATGAAATATACAGATAAATCAAGGGAAGACAAGTGACCTGATAACTGACCAGATGACACAGAAAGCCACGTGTGCTTTGGAGAAAATACAAATAAGGATAGTGACAGAGAAGGAGTTGGGTGCCCCAGGTAGAACATTTCATGCTGGCTAATATGAGAGGGCATCCCAGAAGAGGGAAATACGAAGAGAGAAAAAGGGTCACCCCAGGAGAGAAAGACAAAAAATAAGAAACTGTCACAGATTGGGAAAGTGCAGTGACTAAGGAGAAAGGTCACTAAACACAATGGATCAGATCTGAGGAATATTGCTAGAGGTACAGTATTCTAAGATGAGTGTCTTAGCTTTGGTCATATAAAATGTTCAAGAGGGTAAAGGGTATAAGAGAGCTCTATGGAGTCTTTTTTGCAAGTGTTTGGTAACAAAATTCTCTCAATACTCAAATAATATCAACTGGCAAAAAAAAAAAAAACAGAGAGAGATTTGGAAATTTGGATGTTATGGTTTGTGTCTAGGTGTCCTCCGAAAGCGTCAAACAGTCAAGGGGTGGCTCCTGAAGTTTGTGATTCACTCTTGATCCAATTCTGGGATTATGGGTGTGAGTTCCCTGGGGCATGTACTCTGCACTACAATGTAAGGAGCGGGGAGAGGCTAGCTAGCTGCCTGAGCTGCTGCCACTCCCTTTGCTCTTGCTCTTTGCCAGTGCCATGAACAGCTGCTCCCTGTCACATGCCACTCTGCATTAGAGCCAGCTGTGTATGGACTGAAACCTCCACTGACAGTGAACTAAATAAACCTTTCATTGTTTCATTTTGAGGGCCAGGTATTTTGTCCCAGCAATGAGAGAAGAGTAACTGAGACAGTGGGTAATTCAGTCTCACATTCCACTCTGTGAGGTAACCTGCTGCTTGCGATGTTGTTATGGCTTGTGTATAGGTGTTCTCCCAAAGCCTCATTCAGTTATTGGGGTAGCTTCTGGAATTTGTAATTGATTATTATGGAAATGGGTGCTGCACCTGCCCAGATGATTTGCCTGTCAATGTAAGGTAGGAAGAGAAGTTAGCTACTTGAGCTGCTGCTAGCTCTCTCCCTGCTCTTGCTCTTAGCTGCCACCATGAAAGCTTGTTTTATGCCATGTGCCTCTCTGCCTTGGAGCCAGATGAATATGAACTGAAACTTCCATCAAATGTGAACAAAATAAACCTTTCCTTCCTGCATTTTGGGAGTCAGATATTTGTTCCAGCAAGGATAGAAGAGTAACTAAGACAGATGTGTGCCACATGTGTGACGCTACAATACAAGGAACAACAAACAATTCAGCTGCAAAACAAGAATCTGGGGTGTGATCTGAAGAATGGTTGAAAACGATGTGGTATTGTTATATAATGGAATATTACTCAGCTACAAGGAAGGATAAACTAGAAGACTTCATATATAGGTGGATGTCTTGAATATATACTCGTAAGTGAAGTAAACCAGAACTACATATGCAAATGTTGTATAGTCTCCCTAGTATAAGAACTCAAATGAAGAAAAATAAATAAGTAAATTTGGGGGGTACCAGGAATCAAACTCAGGACCTTGCGTTTTCTGCATCTTCAACCCTTATAATTTTTTTTAGAAGAGTGACTTAAATACAAAATGCAGTTGGAAGAATTAAAAAAAATTAAGGTTTATTGAAAGTGTTAATGTTTAATTATTTGACCAATCTTCACTTGATCTCAGCCAAAAGGCCGAGAAGCGATGTATTTGGCCAATCTTACATACCCATATCTATTAATCTAAACAGAATTGATGATGAAAATATGTAATACAACCACTGTTAAATTTTTGTTCTTGTTCTGAAATTCTGTACTATAAGTACCCTTGCTTGTTACTGATTTTTTCTTTGTTTCTGCTATTTTTTTTTATTATTTTTATTTAATTTTTTCTTGTTTCAGAACTTTTTGTTTGTATATTTACTTATTTTTATGGCCGGCTCAGCCTGCCCCGAGGGCAGGGCTGGCGCAGCATGTGGTGCCGGGGATCGAACCGCGGTCCCTGCAGCTGCCTAAGCTTTCCTCAGCAGGCTCTTTAGACAACTGAGCCATCCTGCCGGGCCCCTGTTTCTGCTATTTTTATATTTATTTTAAAATAAAAAATTTTTAAAAAGAATCTGGGGTGTGGATAGACTGAGAAGGATTTCTCACTCTCCCAAGATGCACCTTGTTCAACAGCTCTGAACGGTGCCTCCCATGCTGAGCTAAAATCCTATCCTGTGAAAGGGAACATTGCACAACAGCTCATGTTCTGCCTCTCCTCTTGCCTTAAGTCCTACCTAAATCTGCAACTCAGATTGCAGACAGATTTCAGACATCAGTGATATGCTTCCCCTGTTCCCCTCTGTTTCATGGTTCCGTGCTTCCCTTCAGCTCTACCCCCGTTGCCTCCTCTCCCACCCCCTTGAGTACTCCACTATGGGTCCCTCCTTGTAACATCCAGTGAGATTATTTGCCTGGTTTGTAAGACTCGATTTTCCAGGGACCACAAGAGCCATATGCTATCCATGCTCTTCTGATGGTGATCACCTGTTTTATTCCTGTTTAGGGCAGTGGCTACAGAGAAAAGAGGCAGATCAGCTTGATGTTCCAAGTTCAGGTGCTCCCAAGAGTCAACGTCACTGGCCACTTAGCAAAACCCAATGAACATCAACCTTTTTTCTTTCAGCCAAACTACTATAAGGAAACTCAGGCTAATGCAAGCTTTCAGTACATAAGGCTCCTTCTTGGCATTTAAAATACAATGTCTCCATGCCTGAGCCCAGGGAACTAGGAAGTGGCAGGGTCTAGGGAGCATCAGTAGTACTGAAAAGCTATGAATCCAGGAGAGCTGCAAACTATGTGGGGCACTCATTGAGAAGAAAGCAAAACCATCATCTTGATAAACTAGTCTGCCTTCTGCCTGTGCAGCTTAGCTAGCCATATGGTTTAGGAAGGAAACATAGAATCTCTCCTTTTGAGCCCAGTAAGTCCCAACTGCAGGCATCAGACTGGTGACAGCAGCCAATGGCTGCTTGTGGGGAGATCCATGTGCACAGTGCCTGGAAGGCATTGGGAAGGGCAGCATTCAGTAGCAGGCTGAGAAGGAAATATCCGGTAGGCTTCGTTTGGTTGCTCCGTGCCCCAAGGACCATGCTCCTTCTGGTAACATTGAAACCAGCAAGGTATCTAAAACATTGTCTTGTCAAAGGGAGAAACTCTTATATCCTTGGAATTGCTACCTAAAATTTGAGGTTTCTTCTACCCTGGGGAAGCTATTGGAGATTTCTTTCTTTTTAAAAAATATATTAAATATAGGGTCTACAGGGTCTCACAACACATATCAGACTCATAGTGATCCTCCTGTTTACAGCCTCCCAAGCACTGAGATTACAGGCTCACATCTCTACACCCAGCACAGTCTGTTACTGACTCAGCGTGCCCTAAGCAGTATGCCCTATACTGAGCTATCTGGCTGGCCTGGGGACTTTTTTATAATGGTAACAAAGAGGTCAAAATGGGTCTTTTAAAAGATAATATGAACTCTTTCTCCAGCTTCCTTAGGCTAAGAGCAGAAACCTTGACACCAAGAAAGATTCACCATTCCTTGGATCCAAGCTTGGTTAAATCTACACACACATATTTCCTAGCTTTGGTCTATTCCTTCTCTACATTGTAATACTTCTGTGCGCTCAACAGCATGGGCTGGGTGCCCTCCCAATTTGGCCAAAATGTAAACAAACTGATTTCTATATCTCTATGGACTCCTCCTATACCTTAAAAGCAGGTAAGAGAATGACTTCAGATATTCGGGACCCAGATTCAAACCTCTAATTACACCTTCAACCCCATCCAGTAACATAGTCATACTTAAGTAAAATGGTGAAGGTAAAATAATTCCTCTTCAGGAATAATGTGATGACTTAATCTATATGGTAATTTCCAAAGAAGAATTTAACTAGTGAAATAATGTGCAAGGCACACATGTTGCTATGCCTAGCATCCATCCTTTCTTTGCTCAGAAGCTAGGGCAGAGATGGAAGGGTGTCATTGTGGCATTCCAGGAGAATTTCAGGTACTGGGCTTTCCATGCGACTTAATCCATACTCAACCACACGAATCCCCCAAAAGCACCTGACAAATCGCAATTCCAAAGCCACAAAGATTTCTTCATGGGTGAGCCTGCAATGCAAGCTCATTTGATAAGAGGAGGTACAGAACTTCCTGGTAACAAGGAACACACTCCCACTTCCCACTGGCCTGGATGCCATAGGGCATTGAGACAACTAAAATTGCAGTTGTGACCCAGGGAGTTTGCTTAAATACAGAGTTAACACATGGCTAAGAAATCCTTGGGGGAAGGGCTGGAATTTTGATCACGTTTTAAATCTCTGGGTCAAAGTTCATCTGAAGTTAGCCCAATTTTGCTTATACTATGAACTTCAATTTGATGTTTTCAGGTCAATTTGAGCTCACTGTTATTGCTATTATTATTGTTTATTTCTTGCAACTGAAATAATTAACCATAATGCCATTTCCCCAAGTGGTTACCTCTGAGTAGCAAAATCATAACATTTCATAACTTCCTTCTCTTGGTATGAATTCTCCTATTTTTGTCTTCTAGTCGAAAGATATAATAAACGGTCTTTGTAAAGTTTTATATGATATAATTTATCTTCTGTATTATAATGTATCAAACCCAGAGGAAGCCCACACCTGCATATTCTGGAAACTCTGGTTTGCAAGAAATCTTCTTGCCAAGGCACAGCACACCTTTCTCTGGAAATTCACAGTTTACTAACATTTATATGTTAATTATGGCTCATTAGTTTTTGTATTTATCCACTCCGTTTTAGCTTATTTTTTTCTTCAACATGATGAGACTTCTCAGACCTAGAAAGGCTGCTCTCTAAAGAGTCAACTCTTACAGATATTAAGTGAGCGCACCTGTGCACACAAACTGACCCCCCCCCCTCCAGAACCCACTTTCCTAGTCACGCATGCATCAAACTCTCACAGGGCTCTCAAGCTGAGATTCACTATTCCTCTTTCCTAATCAACCAGAGCCACGTTTCTATTCCCCAGAGACCGCTGATAGTACTAACTCAATAAAAACTAAATCTGCTTGCCTTTCCTGCCCTTCTGAGCTGCAATAAAGGACATGTCATGTTCTTCTCTTGCTGCCTCTGCCTCCAGATGAACTTTGGGCTTCTCTGTGTGATCTTACCTCGTGCGATTACACATCTTTGGAAGTGGAAGTAGCACCTAGCTTTTCAATGAGAATCCTATCCTTATCTGTTAGCCTCACCAAATCTGAACAGTAATAAAGCCTGTATTCTAAGGCAGTACACTCATCCACTCAGAGCAACACACCCAGCAGGACATACACATTAACCCAAAAAATGATCACTGACAGAGCTCTATCTACCCAGTCACAGTGCTTCTTTGGGTGCCTCATTTGCATGAGAAATCCTAGATTTACATAGGACTTTTTTTTTTTTTTTAAACTGGAAATCAAACTCAAGACCTTGCACTTGCCAAACAGGCATTTGTGCCCCTGAGCTACCTCCCTGGCCCCAAATATAGGGCTTTTGTATATATTGTTTCTACCTAATAAAATACTGAGCAAATAGTAGGCATTTCACCAATCACTAAATTTTTAATGAGGTAAACTACTGAGGCCATGAAAAGTGCACAATTGCCACATAATGTAACACTGAGAGGGGCTTCAAGGGATTATACACCACAATTTATCACAATTCATAAAATAATTTTTCTTAAAGGTCTTATAAGGGGCCTTCTTGGGATGGACGCTCCTGCAAGCAAAGCTCTGAAGTAAGGATCTGTGAATAAAGTGATTTATTTAGGAAATGATACTAGAAAGCATAGAAGGGAGTGGAGACGTGTTGGAAGAGGAAAGGAAATGATATTGAAATGGCTATCACACACAGTTCAAGCTCACTGTCTCGTGAAATCAAAGAATGCCATAGCAGACACAAATGAGGCAGTAGGAATGTCTATCAGAAGACAGAATATAACTTCTGGTAGTGTTGTTGGATATGCTTCTAGAGGTGGATTTCAGGTTCTTTTTGCCTTTAAGAATTGAACAAAATAGGTTAAAAGTACAGTTTCACATTTGTTTGGAACTGGAAAAATTAAAAGAGAAGGGTAAGGAAGAAACTATCTCTGTAGGGGAAGTTTGGGCTGAACAAATAAGAGCAAAAAAATAAAATAAAAGTACACCCTGAAAGACACAGGGCAGGCTACTGTGGTAGAGAGCTCTTCAAGGCCCCTGTGTCCATTCATCTGCCCACATCTCACAGGGACCCATAGAAGTCCTTATACAGGGCCTTGGGGATTATTTAGCACAACTGCTAGAATCTGATGCCTCCTCCCTTCCCAGCCATCCCAAGCCGCATATATCTTCTTATCTCAGTAGGTATCTGGAGGGGGCACTGCAGTGCTTTCTTTGTCTTGCTCTTGGGCTGGGGAGATAGTAGAAAGAGTTTGCCTACCAAGTTCAAGGTCCTGAGTTCAATCCCTGGTACTGAATACAAACAAACAAACTAACAAAACTTGATTTGAGGGGCTGTGGACTCATACACTTGATTGAGCATTTTTTTTTTCCACACAAGATTTATTTTACTTTATTTTATTTTTACATTTTTAATTTTTGAATTCATTTCAATAAGAAAAAATAGCAATGAATCAGTTTCAGAACAGGTCAGTAGGATGTTACAACAATTAAAACTTCACATATTGTCTTCATAGTAATTATTCATAAGACAAGATGCAGACATGACATCTTATCTAAATAATATTCATATAGACTTTCAATTGAGACAAAACAATACAAAGAACTGAGAAGGCCTTTTTGTTTTTTTTGTTTTTGTTTTACTGTCTGTTTGACAATGCCTTCAGGGCATGGCAGTTGAACTGGGAATTGCACCTAAGTCCCCTGCACCTGACTGCATTTGCCTGAGTAGACACTTAACCAACTGTTGCATTGTGCAGGTCCCAATGCAAAGAATTAATGGTTCAAAAGCTGGAGGTTTTTTTTGAAATATTTAATAAAATCGATAATCCCCTAGCTAACCTATCCAAAAGAGGGAAAAAAAATCTCAAATTCAAGCAATAAAGAATGAAAAGGTTGAAATTATCTTAGATCCTGTAGAAATTAAAAAGATCACCAATAGCTATTTTGGAATCTTCATTCTCACAGAATCAAAGACAGAAGAAATGGACAGATTCCTAGAAAGGCATAAATTACCAAAACTGAATAAAGAAGAAATAAGAACTCTCAGTAACCCAATAACAGCCAGTGAAGTTCAAAATATGATTTTAAAAATCTATTGAAAAAGAAGTCTAGGTCCTGATGGATTCACAGTTGAATTCTATAAGAAATTTACAGAAGATGTAATCCAAATATTCCTCAAAATCTTCAATGAATTGAAAAGGAAACAATTTTCCCAAAATCATTCCTGAAGACACATATTACACTGATATCAAAACCAGAGAAAAATGCAACTAAAAAAGCGAATTATAGACCAATTGCCCTCATGAACATAAATGTTAAAATCCTAGTAAGCAGAATACAGCAAATCAATAAGAAGATTATACACCATGACCAGGTAGGATTCATCCCAGGAATGCAAGGATGGTTCAATATATGCAAATCTATAAATGTCATACATTATATCAATAGAGTCAAATCCAAAAACCACATGATCATCTCAATTGATGCAGAAAAGGCTTTTGACAAAGTCCAACACTCATTTATGTTCAGAGTCCTACAAAAATTGAATAGGTTGACCTCAACCTCAATCTGATAAAAGCTATCTATGACAATCCAATGGCTAACATAATTCTAAATGGGGAAAAACTGAAGTATTTTACTCTCAGATGTCCTGTGAGAGTAAAAGCAAGGATGTCCTCTATCACCACTCCTATTTAATATAGTTCTGGAATCATTAGCTATAGCCATTAGACAGTAGAAAGAAATGAAAAGAACAGGAATAGGTAAAAAAGAAGTTAAGCTATAATTATTTGCAGATGACATGACACTCTACTTAGAAGACCCAAAAAAACTCCACCAAGAAGCTGCTAGTATTAATACACAAATTCAGTAGCACAGCAGGATATAAAGTAGATTTAAAGATACTAATGGTTTTATTTCCAGTGGTAAAGAGAGCACTCATAGTATGCAGAATATGTTTTTAAAAATATGCAAATTACATGCAACAGATACTCCTAATCAATCAAATGTTTATGAGAAGCAAAGGCTTAAATTACTCTGTGCATTACATTTTTAAATTTTTTCTTTGTATATTTTGAGAGAATAATAATAATAATAATAATAATAATAATAATAATAATAATAAATAGCCAGATAGCTTAGCAGACTAAAGCTCCTGCGTGGGCTCAATTCCCAGCATGTTATGCTGGCCCGCAGCCCCCCCCCACAAGCCTCCCACCCCTAGGGCACACTGAGATGTGGATTCAGACTAGGTGTGGTGGTGCACAGCTATAATCCCAAGGCTTGTGCGGCTGAAAACAAAAGAATCATTATGAGCTTGATCTATGTAGTGAGAACCTGTACTAAATACATAATATTTGCAGAAGGTTCAACATATGCAAATCTATAAATGTAGTACACTACATCAATAGAGCCAAATCCAAGGCTTGTGAAGCTGAAAACGAAAGAATCACTACGAATTTGATCTATGTATTGAGATCCTGTACTAAATACAAAATATTTGCAAATGTTTCAACATACACAAATACATAATAAATATATAATAATAATAATAATAATAATAATAATAATTCATTGAAAACAACATGAAATTTCCAGAACATAAGATGGTAAAAATTGAACAATGGTTGCCAAATATTCTGATATTGGCTAATAATTTCCCAGTGCTGTGGGACAACATAATAAAATAAGATGCTGCTTTAAAATTTTCACTCATATGCCTAATAGTTTGTAGGTATAACTTGAAGAAGATCCTTAACTTCTTTAGGCACACGATTGACATTATTGAAAACAGACTGCAGAATCTGATTGCTTGATTAGTTGAATTACAGTGTAAGTCAAACTCCCAGTTCTGAAGATGTCTACTTTTGAAGAGTGAAAGCATTGATTTAGCAAAAATTAGATCTTCTAAGTTGATATGAGGACATGTGGAAAGCCCTGAAAATTGTGGGGACATGTAGCTGCTGTATTCTGGTGAGTCTTCCTTGCCAGTGAAAGAGTTTCTGCAAACCCAGTGGAAGTGGCTTCTCAGTCCCCACCAAGTTTTCTTCTTGAACCTCGCCACCAGGTCTTGAAACATCTGTCTAGGTGGCTATCTGTGAATTGCTGAGGGAAAGAGTAAATACCTCACCTGAGACATTTATCATGTAAGGCAATGCAGATTTCTCATAGGATCCAATTTGCCACCCCTCTATATTTCAAAACCTGTAACTAGATGAAAGTTCTCCCACTCCCCAGATCTCTAAAAGTGATGCTCAAAGTGTGACTGACACAGCTGGGGCAGAGATATAAAACCATAACCCAGCACTCTAGGAAGTTGAAATAGGCAGTTCACAACTTTAAGCCACACAGGCAACTTAGCAAGAGCCTTGCCCTAAACATAAAAAGGATTATGGAGATAGCACTGAGTAAAAGCTCTGAATTCAATTACCAGGATTGAAAAAAAAAAAAAAAAGTAAACCATAATAAAGTGTGCTGAATACTTCAATTTTCCAATCTATACAAATGAAAACCTGGAGGATGTGCGTAGAAATAAATATTAAAGTGTGATATAATGGTAGAAGGAACCTCTACTAGGACAAGTCCAAATTTAATGATATCAGTTCACTAAGCACAGATTCTTCATTTAATGTGGAAGTTCAGGTAGCTAGAACACTAAATGTTTGATGAAATGTGGACTAAAAGGTTGTCCAGCAAGAGCAAGCTGAGGATGTCCCACCTCCCTTGTTTTAATATAGATGGGGCCACTCAAAGACACTGGAACTTGGAATGTAAAGTTGTCATTTAAGAATTACTCCCCTCTGCTGGGAAGGTCCAGAAGACATACTTTTCTCCAGAATCACAAGTACTCTGAGAAATAAATTTCTTTAGGGGAGATCTGGCATCCTTAAAGAATCTAAAGCCATGCCTCTTTGAATGCCACCTCTTACAGTAAGAACTAAAGCCACTTAATTGAAAATCTTAAATGCATGGGGAATGATTAGCTCCCCAGGCAGCAAGGGGCCGAGTGGTGACACCCAGTTAATCACAAAAGACAGGATATACATGTCTACTCCAAGGAAAATCAGGATCAAAGCAACAATCAGTGTCACCTGACTCATGCAGACCTGTGGTTTGAACTAATTAATCATGGAGTTCCGCAAAATGACATACAGATGAAGCCTACAAAATTCATACTTGATCTGTATAAAAAGAAGTTCTAGATTAAGTGGACAAAAGTTCAAAGCCTGTTGTAAAACTGAGTCTCTGACCCTCTTTCTTAAATTTCAGCTGACTTAGACATATAATCTTCTTAAAGAGAAAGAGGTTCATCTCCTTGAGAAAGTTCCCTGGTACCACTACAGAAAAGTGATAGTATTGGTTTTCTTCAATCTTTCTGCAAATGGGTCTGTACCCTACTGCCACCATAACTATTCTTGGAGAAAAACCAGTTATCATGGTTTCCTAGAAATTCTGTTCATTGGCTCTGAACTGACACTGGTTTTGGGAGATATTTAAAACATCACTATTGCTCTCCAATTAGATTAGGATCGTGTAGAAGTCAAGTGATGAATGGTATTTTCATTCAGGTCCATCTTACAGCACGATCTCTGTGTCTCACAAAACATCTGATAGTTATCTCCCCAGTTCCTTCAGGCACAATTGGAAGAGGTATCCTCATCAACTGACAGAATCCCCACATTTGTTCCCTGACCTGTGGAGTAAGGGCTCCCATGGTGGCAAATATCAACAGAAGCCGTTAGAATTATGCTTACCCCGAAAACTAGAAACCTGAAAGCAATATTGCTTTTACGGATGAATTACAGAAATTAATACCACCATCAAGAACTTCAAATTTGGTAGGGTGATAATACTTATCATAGCCCCATTTGACTGTTCTATTTGAGTATACAAAAAAAGAGGGGTCTTGCAAAGTAGCAATAGATTATGAACTTAACCAACTGATGGCTCCAGTTGTAGCTAGTTTATCACATGTGATTCCATTGCTTGAACAAATAAATACAATTCTTACTGAGATATTAAATGCCCTTTTACCCATCCTGTCCCATAAAGCTAGTAGAATAATTTTCACTCATCTGGAAAAGTGAGCAATCCCTCTTCACTGTCCTATGACAGAGTACATCAAATCCTCAGGTCTATGTCATAATTTAGTTCTCAGTGATCTTGATTGTCTTTGCCTCTATAAAACCTCTCAGTGGCCTGTTATATTGATGACATTATGCTGATTACATCCTGTGACTGAGAAGTAACAACTACTCTGGATTTGTAGGACATTTGCATGTCAGAAATAATTCTGAATAAAATTTAAAAGCTTTCCTGTTGGTGGAATTTCAAAGGGTTCAGGGATATGGAGGAATTTTAAACTATTCTTCCTAAAGTAAATGATAAGTTGTTGCATCTGATCCCTCTTACCATAAAAAGAGATATATGCTTTATGAGTGTCTTTGGATTTTAGAGGCAACATATTCCTTGTTTATTATGTGTGTTGCTAGGAAGATTTCCTGAGTAATGCAAAGCACTGTCAGTTATGAGTGGGATTTGCAACAGAAAAAGGCTCTACAACCAGTCCTGGCCACGTGGCAAACTGGTCTGTTATTTCATTCATTTAATCCAGCGCCCCTAGTGGAGCATGTAGTGTCAGTAGCATGCACAGAAGTTGGTTGGGGTCTTTGGCAAAGCCCAATGGGTGAGTTGCAGTGTCTGTTTTTAGGATTTTAGAGAAAGCCTCTGTCATTGCCCAGAGAAAACTATTCTCCTTTTGAAAAGCAGCACTTAGTTTGATAACTGACTTTAGTAGAAATGGAGTACTTCACCATGGATCTCTGAGTGATCATGCAAGTTAGGTAGTCTTCCATGGGCTATTACTGGCCCACAAACCATATAGTTGAACACACACAGCAATACTTCATCTTCAAATAAAAGTTGTATATATGTAATTGATTCCAAACTTTCCCTGAAGGCACAAATAAGTTACAGGAAGTAGTGATGGTACCTATGGTCTCCACTCCTGTGATATCTCCCAGCCTGCACACATGGTTCCCTGTGAAGTGTCTTATGACTAGATACAGAGGAAGAAAATACTCAGCACTGGACTAAGATGATTCTATATAGGCTGCATTATCATATGCGGAATAAGTCTGCTGTTATCATGGAAGTCATAGCTTTCCAAAGTGTACTGTTTCTATCAAGAAACACTATATGATATCAATGAAGGGGAGCTTAAGGCTACCACCCAGCCCCTTGGTGATCCATAAGACTTCGAATCAACACACAAAAATGAGAGTAGTAATTACTGATCTATATTATAAAATGTAAACTAGAGTACTACTACACAACAGAGGTAAGGAAAAATATGATTAGTACATGGGCAACTGTTAGAGTATCCCTCAGTAATTTCCATGTACTGTGATCTAGATCAACAGAAAAACCAATCTGGGTAGATCAAGTAAGGGTCCAGATACCTCAGGAATATAGATTTAGATCACTTGGCCAAGTAAAAAACCACCATGTGATTTTCTTGTTGAAGGTAAGTGTACCCAAAGGCTAGTAGAAGACAGCAGTCACAAATACTGTCAAATATCACACGACCAGTTGCAAAAATGAGGACTTCTTCCTTGTTTTATTATAAATATATATCATAATATATATGAGTATTATATATACATATATGTATATATGTATATGTGTGTATATATATATATATATATATATATATCCTTCCTAGTTATTCTCTTATCATGCAACATAAGATGTATTGATTTTCTATCAGAGTTAAAGTACTGTTACATTAATATTTTTTCATTGCTGAGAATTGAACCCAGTATCTATTCAGGCTAGTCAAGCATACTACCACAGAACTACCTCTGTAGCTCTAAAGTACAATTAATTTTACATCATAGTACTTAAGTAATAGGATATTAGGGGAAGAGTAAACATCAATCAATGATTTTACATTTTCTTCTGGAGAAAAGGATTACATATTTTATTTTACTTATAGCTGGGATATTTGCATCAGGTTAAGTGGACTTATGACCTAATTATTGTTCTCTTTTGGAGATTAAATATAGTTTAAGGAAAGGGTATATGTGCTAAGCTGGCAAAGGTTGCACTTGGGTAGTTAATTTTGTATGTCAACTTAACTATACTTGTAGTTCCAAGTGGGCCGGCAGATTATTTTTCACAAAAAATTACCAGTTGAATTTGTAAACTAAGCAGACTTATCTGCCTTCACCAGTATAAAAGACCATCTTCCAACCTAGTCAGAGTCCTGACAGGACAAAAAGGTAGACAAAAGGTAGATGTGCTCTCTCTTCTCAAGCTGGAACATCCCTCTTCTACTGCTCTCAGATAATGAGGGTCCTAGATACCTGGCCTTTAGCAAATACATAATTGATTACTATAGTTCTTGGGCCTTTGGTTGAAAATACACTGCTGGTTTTCCTGGACTTATGGCTTAGAGATGGAAGATCAGGGGAATTCTCAGCTCTCAGAATCATAGGAGCCAATCCTTCACACTAAGCATCTCTCCCTCTCCCTTCCCACTTCCCTCCCCAACTCCTCCCTCCGTCTCCCTCTCCATCCCCTTCTCTGTCTGTAGATCCTCCTACTAGTTCTATTTCTCTGAAGGATTCCAACGACTACTGAAAAATAATATTTCAATGCAGTATACTACTCTAAAATGAGATTTCTCTGGTCAGAAAAGCCCTGCTTCCTGTTCATTATTCATCCCCTCTTGGTAAGTCATAGTGTTCTTTAACATAGTAAAGATTCTTGGAAGTCCTGAAATGAATCTACTTCCCAAATGTATTTGAACTCTTTTCAAAAAAGGCCCTTTAGAAATTGCTATTCTAGACCAAGGTTTGGCGACTAAGACCCACAGGCCAAATGTGATCTGTTACTTCTTTGGCAAATAAAGTTTTATTGCAACACAGCCATAAGTTTATACACTGCCTGCAGCTGCCTTCTCTTTGCAAGAGAGAGCTCAGTAGCTGTCATAGAGAAAGTATGGCTCACACAGCCCAGCACATTTACAGTCTGGCCCTGCAGAAAAGGTTTACAGACCCCTGCTTTAAACTTCCTTCCTCTTCATTTAAAAGGCAGTGAAACTGTGACCCAAAGAATACAGAACAGATAGTGGGGAGGCAGTAAGGTTTCTGTTTTGTTTTATCATTGTTGTGTCTTCCCATGGTGAGCCAGCAGAGTAGTGGCCATGCTAAAGATTGAACACTGGACATTATCACTGGGCTACATCCCCAGTATAAAACAAAACAATCACACTATATACTCAAAGTGGGATTGTTTTGTTTTGGCCTCTCAGAATACTTGGATTATAGTAATATCCCTCCAAGCCTAGCTAAATTCTTGATTTTCTTATGCCTTTCCTAAATCCCTCCCACTCTCACAGCTCTTCCTTACAATCCTTTTCCTTCTTCTCCTGGCCTCAGTTCCCCTGGCTCACCAAGGTGCGTGACCACAATGATTCTCCTGAAAGGGATCTGCCTGCTTCTGTTTATAATCTCCTCTCTGGACCACTGAACCACTCATTCCCCACATGGCCCGGCCTGTTTTAGGAAGTAAAATCTAGCGTAGTACTGAGTATGTGTCCTACTTAAGCAAGGGAGAACAAAAGCATCTTTAGAGGAAAAAAAGAAAAGAAAGAAGCTGACAGATAAGTAACAGCACCTGTGCTGAGCGCTCGGCGATAGTGGCAGGAGAGAATAGGAAGCCAGCCGAGACTGGCGACGCTAGAAGGAAAAGACGCTACGTGAGAGCTTGAACAAAGGCATCTCCGGCAGGAAAAAAGGATGAGTTACAGGGCCTGAGATGGGGACATATTGTGGACAGAACCACGCAGGAGGGAAGGAGAGTGGCATTTGAGACTGGGAGGTTACCAGGGAGCGGGCTGCAGTAAAGCCTAGTAGGTCATTATCACAAATTTAGATCACATTCCAAGAAAAATTGGGAACAATTCCTGGAACATAAGCTCTGAGATTTTGATATATGCACCAGCTTCTGTAGAGATGGTTCTCTTCAGAGGCCTACATCGTGCAAGAAAAGGCACATGTCCGGGCCTGCTGGTGTTGCCAGGGAGGAATTAAATGGGCACACATCTACATCAGAGATGCAGCACAGGGCACTGTCCTTCACCTGTCCTTACGCCTCCAGTCCCACATCAGTCTCTGTTTACATCTACTGCTCTGGAATTGATTAGTAAGATCACCCTCTTTCACTCGCAGTGAACTCTTAGTTTCAATGATAAATTATGTGGTCACCCTAATTATACCATTTGTTTCCATGTAATTTAAACCTTGGCTTGTGAGCTCCATTACTCTTGGGTCAATGGTTTATTCTACCTTGAAATATAAATTCTTTACAATTAATAGAAGCTGTCACATGTTTATGTCTTGTTTCTCTGACTGTGTTATATATTCCCAAAGACAAGACATGTATGTTTATCAGCTCATTTATATAATGAGCATTTCTTACTCTTAATGTGAAAATAATTTGTAGGCTCTGCTCATAAATTAGTGCCTTGGTCTTCACCACTAAATGGCTGGGAGGATGGAGAGTCATTCCTTTCTTAAGGAAAGGAGAACTAAAGAGAGTATCCAAGGACTCATCACTAAGAAACATCAGATTTAAAACTCAGCCTTGCATGGGCCTAGTACCTCAACAAGGTGTCCTTCTATATCCCCGCCCTGCATCTCCAAGCCTAGCTGCAGCCTCTCTTAGGCGAGATCATCACAGTACAATGAGGCCAAAGAGAAGATGCAGTAGCCTTTCCCATCTGGACTTGGCAAATAGGAGGCACCTTATAACAGCTGAGCATAACAGTCATTGATATCAGCAGGTGATCAGGACACAGCTAGGGCTGTTGACGGTGCAGAGATTTTTATGACTACTCCTAATGGATGTTAGGTCAGATGTAACACCCTGTCATGTCAGAGCTTATCAGTCTTGCCAGAGGCAGTCAAACATGGCACACACACACACACAGCTAGGGTGCTCCTGGCACACTTTCAAACCCAAGCTGTCAGGGCCTCTCAAAACCAGCCCCCAGGCAGGCACACAGGGAGGGTGAAGGTCTTCCCAGGAACTGTCAGGCTATGGGGAGCCACAGAGCCTCAGAGCCTCAGGGAGTCTTGTAAGAGAATGTGTCTTCTGTCACAAACAGAAAAAAAAAATGGTCCCCAGGTCCCCAGGTCCCCAGGGACCATAGAGTCCTCCTCTTGCCTTCAGACTGTAGCCAGCCTCCCTGTCTCCTGAGACAGGTTCAGGGTGGTGGCTGCCAAGCTTAGCTCTTGTTCTGGCTCAGATCAGAGCCCCCCTGGGAAACCTTGGTCAAGTTCCCAGGAAGAATAAGTTGCAGCAGAAAATGAGGTTCAATTTGCAAGGTCCATCTATGGGTCTATCTGAGGCTCGCACCCTCACCCCGTGAGTCTCAATGATAGTGATCACTTTGCTAAGCTGCTGGGTAGATGAAATATCCAGGGCTCTGTGCATGTTCACAATATGTAGTGCTCTCATGGTCATCACCTTCATGACTGTCACCAGCCCTCTAGGGGACAGACGATGACTTCCCAGCACAGAATACAAGATCCCTTCTGTCCTTCTGACCTGGGTCACACCAAGGGGCAGTGGGTACAAAGCAGAGAAGGCGCTACACAAAGGCCTATCTCATCTCCTCAGAAATTCTGTCACTGACCTAGCACTCCTCCTGGGTTTGTGCACCCTGCAGTCAATCAATAATTAGGTTAATGAGTACACTGAATTAGAAAGCCTGGAGAACAGCTAGCCCAACCCCTCCCTCTCTGCTCTAAGAGCTATTTATTGTCCCAACAGGAGACACGCAGCTTCAATTCAATTTTTATTTCTAATTTTAAACTTACATTTTACGTATTATCAGAGAAATTCTCAAACATTTTCAAAAGTAGATGAGTCCTCATTTTTATCAATGCTTTTTTTTGTCATTTTCCCCCTTAAGCCATCCAGTACACAAACAGTAAGGAAACTTCCCACCATCACCTCAGCCATCATAAGGAAGATCCAGTGCACACACCAATCATCTGTGCCGGTGGCCAGAGGAAGTTGGGGTGCTCCTTTAGGCCTGGGTAACTGGTTTCAGGAAAGGGGCCTGAGCCAAGGGCCTCGGGAATGGCTCTTTATACACAATTAAATATAAGCAGCAGATGAAGAGCGTGGTCTAAGGAGGAGATGAGGGAGGAATTGGCTTGGGACTCTAACACCAGCATAGAGATCAGCAGATGCCCCTGTGTCTGGAGACATAGCAGTGATCAGGGGAGATAACTGTTATCTCCAGGACTCTGGAGTAGCAGGCTTGAAGAAGAGAAGATAAGTAGGCTGGACTCAGACCCTGCTCTCCCTTCCCCCTCTAATCCTTCCAAATACAGAGCCGCTATCTTCAGAGAAGATGGCTTGCAAGAACAGCCAACAGAGGAGCTAGCTAGCACACAGAAAAGCACAGGAAATAGCCCCTGCAGAAGGACAGAAGCAGTCCATTTCTTACGTTAAAATATGATCAAACAGTAAGTTTCTTCAGGGGCCCGGCGGGATGGCTCAGTGGTCTAAAGCACCTGCTTGGGGAAGCTTGGGCGGCTGCAGGGACCGCGGTTCGATCTCCGGCACCACGTGCTGCACCAGCCCTGCCCTCGGGATGTGCTGAGCCGGCCATGAAAATGAGTGAATAAACAAACAAAGGTTCTGAAACAAGAAAAAAATAAAATAAAATAAAATAATTCTTAAAAAAATAAGTTTCTTCATATCAGGAAAATCAGGTACACCCATTTTACAGAAGAGAAAGGTAAGCCATAGAGAAAATAAAGAAAAACTTCTCAGCGAGCAAGCACAGCACAGGTCTTGTGTTGGTATTCTCCCCCTTTCCTCATTCTGTCTTCCTAGCTCAAGGTTAGCACTGAGCTCGGGCAGATGCTTTTCTTTCAGGAAACATTTCTGGGTGACTGATTCGCTAATTAACTTGGTTTGGCTTTCATAAAAAGCAGTGCTGGGAACACTGAGTCAGTACTTCTCTCGGGTTCCCAGCTAGACTTAGAAAGAGCAAGTGGAAAGCTCAGATATGCAAATGAACATTTGGACAGAGTTCTCTAGAGTTTTGGCCTCCAGATGAATTCATTATTCCCTGCAGCAACGTATTCTTGTTTCTGCTCAGCTGAAGAAAAAGGAGAAAAGAGGTTTCTAGTACAAACCCTGGGAATGAAAGTCTCCCTGGAAATAAATAAATAAATAAATACATAAATGCTCCTTTCTGGAAGCAAAACGGAAGCAAATGTTGGCTAAACAAGGACAATGTTGGTTACACAAACTCTCTACCCTCCCAAAAGCATGGAAAAAGAGAATCTCTCAAGCTACACATTGTGAGGGCTGATGCATCTCTTTCAAGTGTATTGCTCAACTTTCTTCTGCCCAGCCCCATACCTTGAGCAAGCGACAGCATCATGTCAGGAGGGTGTAAGAGAAATATGAGCAAGAAGCTGGACCCCAGGTTTTCTTGTAAAGTAGAAGAAAACAGGTGAACTCAAGTGTGTGCTTCAGGCATGGAACCGTTTCCTGGGCCCTGGAAAGGGAATGAAACACAAGCTTCACAGCCCTTATACTCATGGGCCCGGCTGCCACGCCTACACAAAGGCAATGCGATTTCGCTTATGTAACCTCAGGGAAGGGAGGCTGACTGGAAGTTCTGAGTGCTTTCTTTCAGAGAATTTCTATCTAGCCATTACATATCATATACCTTTACTGAAATATCATTTTTTCCAGAGACTCACATTCTTATGTTTCTAATGCACGGGTGCTCTGAGCTCTAGATAGGACCTTTTCAATGAAAGCTCAAGCTTTTGTTTTGTGTGCCCACTAACTTTTGTAAGCTAGCCTGGTTCACCGCAGTGTCCCTCCTCACCCATGTCACCATGCTCCCTTTGTCATCCAGGTCATCAGGACCCCCTTGCTCTTGACTGACTCGGGCAGTGTGACGGGCTGTTCACTGCTGATGAAAGTTCTTGTGCGCTGTTCTTCAGAGCTGCTGATAATCTGGCAATTAAGGGTCGGGCTGGAGGAATGCTGTGTGAATACTCTGATAAGGCCTGGAAGACCCAGAACTATCTCCTTTTGTTTTCAATCATCCTGACACTGCAGAGGCAGCTGGAGAATGATGCCTGTGTTAATGATGCCTGCAGAGTGAGGACAGAATAGCTCATCTACAAATGCCCCAGGTTGAATTTCCCAGTTACTGCTGGTAACTGGGTCACTATTTTTAGTTGAAACCTCCAGTCAAACACGCCAAGCAGTGGAAACAAATGTATAGTTAGCCGAAGAAGGCACCAGGGTAAGAGCGATCTGTTCCATGTCTCTGCCAGGGCTCTGGGTAAGTCCTCTTCCCAGATTAGGACTCAGACTTGCTCACCTGAGAATTTGATGGAAGGCTAGCAACATTCAAGGGAGAGGAGACTGAGCCCTGTGAAGCTGCCTGCTCTGGCGAAAACTTCTTGCAAGTGTCTGCCATGCTAGGGTTTATACCAAGTCCTCACACCCTTGCCTATTAGAAATAAAAAAGAAAATGTTTAGTGCAGACATATATAACACAGAGACAGATTCTAATGTCAACATGTAAGACAAGGGTCACATGGACTCAGAGCTCCTTGCAGGCTGCTGTTCTCAGGAGACTCACCTGCCACTGTTCTGTCTGCCACCCACCAGTCCTGTCTTACAGATCACTCTGGTTTTCAATTAAACACCCAAATTGGCCTGCTTTCCAGGGACCAGTGGTACAGCATACATAGCATCTTAAAAATCTAAAGATCCTCATGCAATGAAAGATGTACAGGACCCCAGTCTAGAAGACAGATCATCAAGGCATGCCCTTTTCTCTAGGGACAACTCATACCACTACAGGCAGAAATGCCTTCATGGTTTAAATGGAAATCCTCCTCCTCCTCCTCTTCCTCCTCTTCCTCCTCCTCCTCTTCCTCTTCCTTCTCCTCTTTCCTCCCTCTTTTCCTTGTCCTCTTCTTTATCCTCCTTTTCTTTTTTCTCCAAAGGCCCCCGGCCCCACCTTGCTAGTCAGAATTCTTGTATAAAACATGGCATGTGATCCCAAAGTACATTCTGCATTTTGTTCTTATTAACTTTTAGATATTACTCCTATGTTCCAGGTAATACCAACGTCAGCTGAGGACAGCTCCCCTCACCCACCTCCTTCAGTGACAGTGGTCATTCATGGGGTGGATAGAGGAAGGATTTAACAACAACAACAAGTCTGATTATAATGCAAGTAAAGTCATATAGAGACCTCAAATGTTATACAGTCAGAAAACTTAATCGAATATGTTCTTCCCTTGAGTACTATGGACGTGAACAGTCTAGTATTAAGAGAGAAAATAACACCTGAGGGGTAGCTGCAGAAAATTACTATACCATGGTTTTGCTTCTGCCTGTAACTCCTTCTTGTCCTCCTCCCCCTTCTCCTCTTTTTCCCCTTCCTCCTCCTCCTCCTCCTCCTCCTCCTCCTCCTCCTCCTCCTCCTCCTTTACTAGGGATTAAACTGAAGGACTTCACACTACACTACATGCCTAATCATTAAGGCTTTGTTTTTATTTTAGGATAGAATCTAAGTCAGTGAGTTGCCTAGGGTGGGCACTTTTTTATCCTCCTACCTTAGTCTCTCAGAGTATTGGGATCCCGACTGCTTCTGACTGTAAACTTCTTCTCCTCCTTCTCCTTCTCCTTCTCCTCCTCCTTCTCCTTCTCCTTCTCCTTTTCTTCCTCCTTGGCCTCCTCCTCCCCTTCCTCCTGTTCCTTCTTGAATCAGGCATGGACTGGTACTTGACTTCTAGGGCATGGGAATTATATTTTTATCATATTATCAGCTAAGGAGACTTTGTGGAAATGTTTTGCCCCAGTATTCTGAGAATCACAATTAGTTGGGTATTGCCATGTGAAAGGCCTTGCTCTAGGTCCTGGTATGCACAAATTTCCCTTCTTAGGTACTTCCTTTCTAGCGGGTTCTATGAGTTCTGTCCATGTCTTCTCATATGTCTGTTTTCATTTGAGGAAGCCCAAGTAGATTTCCACTTCTTAAACCAATGAGATCTCTCAGAAAGATCAGGTCGATGTGGACTTTCTGATTGTATTGACAGAGACCCAATAGCTCTTAAAAAGTGAGATAAGTGGGTAAAGCTCATGTAGGCAGAGCTGGTCCTGTAGCACAGCCTTTAAGCCTCAAAGTGCCCATATTTCCCACAATTCCCATGGCCTCCCAAGGCACAAAGGCCACATTGTGTCAAAGTTGAGAGCTCTGTACCCAACAAGTAACCCTTGGAAACAACGGCCAGTGAAAGGTCTTCTCCAGGAACATATGGTAGCAGGGCATCCAAGCACTTTTGGAATTTGATGATCACATTTGTGGCTGAGACACGGCACACGCTATCACTCACTTTCTTTCCTGGAGAACCCCTGACACTGGAGCAACCTAGTAACTTCAGTGGGGTCAAGAGCTGATGAAGTCAAACCCAGGACTCCACCCCTGACCTGTGGCCTGTGTTCTTTTTGCTGCCTAACAAAGCCTAAATTTCTACCAACCACTTTACTTTTCCTCATCATCTAACTCTTTCTGCCCTTAGAAACATTATTTGCAGCTGCTTTTCAGCCCAGACTCTACCCACAAACTGCCGCCCAACTTTTCACTGACACCTCACTCCCTAGTCAAGGAAGAAGCTGCTCCCACTGACGTCAGTTCTTCAAAGAGTTCATTTTGTTCACCTCTTCCTCCAGGTCCTCCCTGCCTCCCTGGTGTCACCCTTTTCACCCAACCACCAGGCTAAGCCTGGAGTCAGCCATGGCTTCTGCCTGTTCCCACCATTTGCAACCTGTCAATCATACCTGCGAAGTTTCTTTTCAGTCCACTCACTTCCAGCCTGGTCCCTTCTTAACTGGATCACTATCACACCCCTTCGCTGGCCTTGCTGCTTCCTGAATAGGTCCAAATTTATTCTCTAAAGAGCACCAGAGGGATCTCCATGGCCCACCCTCACAAAAAAGGCCAGGCTGGTGCCGGACATAGAGGCAACTCTATAGTGCCATCACCCAAACCCTTGTCCAACGACAAGCTAACAAGGCCAGCATAGTCTCTGATTAAAATACCAATCCCAAGACCCTGAGTCATTCAGAGTCACTAAAGAAGGAGCTGGGAATGGTCACTGGATAATGGTTTTTGTGCATATTAGGCATTAAAGGCCGCTGATGATTCTGTCAGGTGAGGAGAGAAACTGTTAGAGGGTTTTGACCTGGAGGTGCCTTCAGTTGTCTCTGTTACTCAGATCAGAGGCAGAACCTAAGCTCAGGGGTTGGAACTAAGAAGCAGCCAACCAGGATGCCAGTGCCAGAACCCAGCTTTGCTGTTTCCTATATGTGAGGCTTTAGGCTATGGGATTCTCTCAGGGAACCACTGCTTCTGTGTCACAAAATAGCATAACACCTGCCCTGTAGGGCTGTTGTGAGCATTAATAACTCCCAGTTTACCAGGCACTTAGCACAGGCAGCAAATGCCTTGCAAATGTGGGTATTGCGGTAAATAGCTACGTGTCTTCCTGAAAACATCAGTTATTTTCTAGCTGATAGATGCACAGAACTTGAAGACCAAGAGAATGCTCCCTGTGGAATATTTCTCTTGTTCCTAAGTGATGTCATTCTACCGTTTGTCTTTCTTTACCCATCTACACACACAACAAATGCATGTGTCCACATTCTGCTAAGGTACATCTACACACAAGATATACTCGGACACCCTCCTAACTCTTCTCTCTACTCAGCTGCCCAAGGTTCATCAATGCTCCTAGACACTTTCCACCTTCCATCCTCTGGTATTTTTCATTGTCTCATCCACAGGGAACTCTC
This sequence comes from Myocastor coypus, assembly GCA_004027025.1. Taxonomy (NCBI): domain Eukaryota; kingdom Metazoa; phylum Chordata; class Mammalia; order Rodentia; family Myocastoridae; genus Myocastor; species Myocastor coypus. Next base: position 32,851 of record PVJA010014984.1, read on the forward strand.
TGCTTCTCTCCCCCACAGTCTTTTGAAATAGAGCTCAAGTCTTACCTCGTGATCTCTTCTATTCATGAAGCTTGCCCAGGACCAGCCTGTGGTTTTCGCAGACAAACAACATCAATACCCTCTCTAGATTCTGCACCAGCTGTGGACTATGTTTTTCCACTGAACAGGGAGATTCCCAAAGCAGTCTTGTCATTGTCTGTCAGGGTTGCTGCTGAGCCCTGCATGGTCTGATCCCAAGGAAAATAAATGAAGATCTGGCTTCTTTCTGCCTATTTTACTTAGGCAAGAGGAAAATCTTACTTTTCTATTTCTGTGGATCCCTTGCTGCTGCTACCCCTACCACCTAGTTGGAAATCTGTGACAGTATATTATATATTGCTCTCTGTTCATCGAGGGCTGTATTAGTCTCTCTCTCTCTCTCTCTCTCTCTCTCTCTCTCTCTCTCTCTCTCTCTCTCTCTCTCTCTCTCTCTCTCTTTCATTACTGGAGCTAAGTGTATCTACAACTCAAAGAAGCAGGAAGTTTATTTTGGTCCATGGTTTCAGTGGCTTGAGTTTCTGATTGGCTGGCTCCAAGGCAGAACCAGCATGATGGAAGAACTCATCAGAGGACAGCTGCTAAATCCATGGTAGCCAGGATCCAATAGGGGAAGAGAGAGAGATCCTAAATCCTAAAGACAAGAATGCACCCTTTTGAGGTCACCCCTCCAGTGACCCACCACTGCCAGTAGGTCCAACCTCTAAATAGAACACTCACCGATGAACTTATCCATGGGTTAACCCATTGGTGAGCAGAGCAAATCCATAATCTAATCACCGTGCAAAAGCCCCATCTCTGTGCAGAGGAGACTTGTGGGAGACATTTCTAAATACTACACCTGAATGACAACAAGGGCACTACATCCATTATCCTCTTTGCTTTTATTTTGTATCATTTTTATCAAGCTTTTGATGTATGGTTTACATATAGCAAACTGCAATCATCAGAATTTTTCCATGTCGTGATTTGGAAAAGATATCAGCATTGAACGCATTGTTTCAATCATCACACCCAACAGTTCAGTCAATTTCAAAACATTCTTTTTGTCCTCAAGTGTCAACTTTAAGTGAAAACAGCAGCAGGGATACTTAATAAAACTCAGCTGAGTGACGAATAGGCTGGATATCCCTTCTCAGTGGTCTATGCAAGGCAGGGAATCATGTAATTCCTTCCAATGCCTCTGGGTTGTCTTCAGAAAGGTAACATAAAAATGTGAGGTGAGAAAGGAAATAACAGCTTTCTGAGATGACAACAATAACTCTGTTATGGCTTGTGTTTAGAATATTCTCCCAGAGCTTCACGCAGTCATAGGTGGGGCTTTTTGGAGGCACGTGAAGCTAGAGTATGTGATGCTGGGATGAAGGCTTCGATGCTGGGTTGATTCGTGAGGCAGTGCTAGGACTGAGGTTGCCCCACACTGGGTATGAGCATTGCTTTCCCTAATAGAAGGCAGGGTGGGCAGAATACAAGGGACAGAAAGAGGGCTGCCGGGTGCTTTGCTGCTTGCTGCTTTGCTGCTTACTTCTTTCTGCTTTGCTGCCTAGTGCCTGCCATAAACTGTTTCTGCTTTATGATGCCCCAGCTGCCATGCCTTGGATTCAGCTAACTACATACTGAAGCCTCTATAAGCTGAACGATAAGAAACTTTTCCCACTTTAACTTTGGGTGTCAGATATTTTGTCTTAGCAACAAGATAAGTAACTAAGAGAAACACCATCGCTGTGCTGTCTAATATGTTCTCCAGTAGCCTCATGTGGCTACCGGGCACTAACCACGTGGCAAGAAACTAACTGTCTTATTTACCTTAAATTAATGTATAATTGACATCAAGCAGCCATGTAGAGTTAGCACCTGCCGTACCAGGCAGCACGGGGGGGGGGGGGGGACAAACCAATGGATACTTCCTTTTGAGAATCTACCGTATGCCTCACTCCAAGTGGGGTGTGTGGGAAGAGGGGTCAGACTCCTGCCACAAATGTTTCGGTCTCTCTGTGAGATATTTTGTTTGATTCAAGAAACAGTAAGAAATTACACAAGAGGCAGAGCTAGTAGGGTGCAAAAGTTATCCTTGGAATACACACCAAAATTTGAGCGACAGCACACGGGGTGGCCCAGGCTGTGGACGTCACAGTCTTGGTGTCACATATTGCTTAGCACGAGAGCTGGGCTCAGTTATGGTTTTCCTTTGCTTTTTCTTCCTTCTTCTGTACTGGGGAATTAAACCCAGGACCTTTACACTGAGCTGCATCACCTAACCTTTCTTTATTTTTGAGACAACGCCTTTCTAAGTCTCCAAATTGCCCACCCCAAGCCAGATTTAAAGTTGTAATTTTTCTACCTCAGCTCTCCAAAATACGGGCATTACAGGTGTGTGCCTCTCCATCCAGCTTGTATCTAAAATTTTATCTACATTTAATTTTTATGAGACTGAGTTCGTACATTTAATTAAAAGTAAATTTAAAAATCAAATCCAATAAGCCCTGCTGTTCCCCTACTTGTTTTCAAAAAAAAAAAAAAATCATACCATAGTGATATATGCACAACCTATGTCTATACTAGCATTAGAAAACTGTAATATCTAATGTTTGGAAACAGCATAAATGAACATCAATTGATAAATTAATAAAGAATAGGGTTTTTTTATAAAATGGAGTACTACTCAGCCACAAAAAGGATACACTGGAGACAGGTCCTGGTGAATGGATGCCCCTTGAGGCCATGCGATTAAGTAAAATAAATTTGACACACATTTAAATATCATACTGTTTCTCTGGCATGAAAAACTAACAGGGTAAGTAAGGACCAAAATGTATAATAGATATTTTGAAACAGAAAGAAAATGTTGAAATGGGAAGGGGATCTAAGGGGTGGGGGTGGGGTGAAAAGAAAGGAACAGAAATGAAAAACTAGACAAAGGAAAAGTACGAACAAAACTTCATCAATATACAGGGCAACAGGAGTTGAAGGGAAGAAAGGGAAATGGAAGAAAAAGAAAAAGTAAAGTAGACCATCTACAGGCGCAAATTCCTTAGGAAGAATGTCATCATTATATATGTATTTAAAATGTATTAGTATTTGACCCCTGGCACCACATGCTGTGCTGTCCCCTCATCCCCATCTGCACTGAGCCAGTCACTGAGACTCGGCATGGTGGCACACACCTATAATCCCAACACTGGGAAGGCTTAGAACAGGAGGATCACTGTGAGTCCAAGCTGTGTAGTGAGATCCTGTACCAAATAGATAGATATGAAAGATAGATAGATAGATAGATAGATAGATAGATAGATAGATAGATAAAGTATCAATAACAATCTTACAAGGAGAAGAAAAAATGCCAAACTAAAAGGTAAATGATTTTTTAAAGATAAACCTCCACTCTGGGCTGGCCAAATAGCTCAGAGGAATAAAGTGCCTGCTTACGCAGACACAGGGACTAGGCATTCGATCTCCGGGGTCTGCCATGCTGGCCCCACCCCTGGGTTGGTTCCTTCTAGAAACTTTAGGGTTGTCCTCCTTGACTTAGAGATGGCTACTTTCTCTCTGTATCTTCAGAGTGTTTCCCCTCTGTCTGTGTCTGTGGACAAACACCCTTTTCTTATACGGACACTAGCCGTACTGGATGTCTCAGTTACTTTTGGCTCGTTGCTGGGACAAATACCTGACCTTCAAAATGAGGGAAGGAAAGGTGTATTTAGCTCACACCTACTGGAGGTTTCAGTGCATACTCAGCTGACTCCAAGGCAGAGTGGCACCTGGCAGAGGCCAGCGTTTCATTGTGGCAGCAAAGAGCAAAAAGCAAAGGGAGAAGTAGCAGCAGCTCAGCTAGCGTCCCTTCCCTCTTAACACTGTAAAGCAAATTATCTGCCCCAGAGCTGGTGTAGCATTCATACCCATAATCCTGGTGGATCCTGAGTTAATCACAAAGTCTTGACGTCTGCCCCATGACTGCATGAGGTTTTTGCAGAAGGGGGATACCTAGACACAAACCATAACACCGGGTCAGGGTTCCCCTGGGAGCCTCATTTCAACTTAACCTCTATAGCTTAACATTTGCCCTCCTAAAGCACTGGCTCCAAATAAGCTGACATCCTGAGAGCTGCTGGAGGTTAGGACTTCAATAGTTGAAATTACTGGGGGACACACAATTCCACCCATGACATCGTTTTTCATAGGAGGAGCACAATAAACATTTATAACTTGTGACAAGCCTCATAGTGTCCACCAGAAAACTCACACTAGGTTAGCTTGAGCAAACTGCAAAGCCACGTATCAGGTCCGGCAGCAGATAAATCCCATACATAAAGGGCCAAAGGCTACAGAATACGGAAGGCACAAGCCGGTAGGGTGGCTTCCTGTCAAGAAAGACATCCTAGGGGAAGTGAATTTCACACAAGTGATAGGCTTTCAGGACCTGAGTGGATGAGTTGGGTTTTAAACGACTTTGAGGAAAGATATTTACATCTTAGAAAGGCCTGTGGGCTTGCTTTAATCACTTCTCAAAGCTATGTTAGACATCCACAGCTCAGGATGCTCAGTTTAGCCTAATAAAAAAAAAAAAGTAATTACATCATATTAAAGATAATTTGATTGTTACTGAGATGATAATTGAGTTGAAATGCTTATTGTAACAGACACATCAGATTGGAAAGGAAGAAGCTCAGCCTAAATGCAAACAGTGTTGATAGAATTAAAAGATCATCTATGCAGTTAAACCAATACTAATTATTTTCTGAACATAAATTCCTGAGTATGGAGGACACAATTATATCTACGAACAGTCATAAGAAAATAATTACTCCACACTCCACCTGAAGCAACAGTCCATAAAAGCCTCGACAGCACTGGGCATGAGATGCTCAGTTCTTAACATCAGAAGCGAGCTACAAGCTGTACTGAAGAAAAGCTGTGCTGTATATATGAGTACTCCCTGGCTCCCTGGGCAGCCCTGTGTCAGCATGCCATTTCTAGAGGGCCACACACTCTCATCTCACACTATGCCCACCCACCATTCTTGTACTCAGGGAGACTCATGCCTTGAATTCTTAGACAAGATTCTCCCAGGGTAAAATAGCATGGTGGAGAGATTATGCTCACTCCTATATAAGTCAGGAATAAAAGAGAGAGAAAGAGAAAGACGGAGAGAGAGAGAGACAGACACAGACACAGACAGAGAGAGACAGAGACAGACAGAGAGACAGAAACAGTGAGGAGGAGGAAGAAGAGAAAGAAGGAGGAGAAGGAAGATGAGGAGGAAGATAAGAGAGGGGAGAAGAGAGGAGGGGGAGAAGAGAGAAGAGAAGAGAAGAGAAGGGAGGGGAGGGGAGGGGAGGGGAGGGGAGGGGAAGGGAGGTGAAGAGATAGGCATGGACATAGATACATACATGGACACAGAGAGACAGAGAGATAAAGAGACAGATAGAGACAGACAGGCACACAGGGAGAGGCAGGGGTACAGATACAGGGTGAAGAGGGAATAAAATCAACAGCAGCAACGAGAGCAATCAAAGCAAGTGCAATAAGAAGAAGGGGCAAGAGAGGAGGAGAAAGGGAGCAGCACAAGCACCGAGAGGTGAGGATGCACAAGAGAAAGGACTGGGGAACCCTTCCGGCCTCATGTCCCACATGACCCACCCGCAGGAGGCGCACACAGCTAGGAACTCATCCAGGAATTACTTCCCTGCTGAGTACAGAACCCCATGATCCAATCACCTTTCAAAAGCTTCACCTCTGAACCAATGAAATTTTAAGGTGATATTTTAGATCTGGCCCGTAACAACGCAGCCCATTAAATCTATCTTGTCTTTCCATCATCCCCGCCTGAATAACCCTAGCCCTGGAGCAGTCAACCCTGCTAAGTGATAGACAAACACGTCTGGACCATGCTGAGCGCCGAGGAGCTCTGCCGCGCGATCCGTCTTCTCTCTCGCTCTCCTGGGCTGCGAGGCTGCTCTTCTTCCACTTGCCCAACTGCCACATCCGCTTTGCACCCCACGGGTCATCTCCGTTACCGGTAATGGGGCACAATAAAGTCTCTTAGGCAGAAGCTCGCTGCCTGCAAACCCCTGTCACAGGCTGATTTGCAACACGAAGAGCTCCTCACCTGGGGTTTTATGTCAAAGCAGTGCTTCCTCCCCTCATCGATTAAAACTAATCCTTCCCTGTACGTTTAGATCCTTTCCCAACTTAGCTTCTTTCCAGCAATAGGCTTTAGCTTCCGTTAAGGTTGAGATCTAGACATCCACCAGGATCGTGTATTTAGAAATGGGCCTTTTGGAGGAACACTGGGGTATGGGGCACTGCAGATGACCGGACACTAGGAGGTCAGTCAGGTTGGATGTCCAGTGTGGTCCGTCTCCCTCCTCAGCTCCACCCTCTGTCTGCCCCTCTGCTCCCCGGCCTCTAGGGTGGGAGAAGCCTGCCTCTGCCACACTCCTCCAGCGTGCTGTTTCTGGCTTGGACCAATGAACTACAGACTGAAAATATGAACCGAAATACACCTCTCCTCATTCAGTTGTGGTTATCGGGTGTTTTGTCCCAGCAATAAGAAAATGACTAAGATAGCTTCCTCTGCCTTGAAAGCCTTTTCCTCTACCCCACAAGTGCCTCTTGAGTTAAACCTCCAGAACTCCCTCCGGACCCATGTCGCACCTCATTCCACACTAGTTTCTGTCACAGGACTGTAAGGCTTGTTTCCTTAGCACGTCACCCAGTGCCTCCTGGCCCTGGTCTCTAGGGTGTCATTATGGCCCACAGAGCTGCACCAGGACAACCAGCGCCCTTCCCGATGGCCCTGTCCCATGGAGTCGGGCTTTGCTACCTCTTTTCCTCTCTCTAAAACTTCCAGGCTGCAGAAGCTCACTTTCTTATGACTGCTCCGCACACCTTGCTGGCTGCTGTGTTCCAGCGCCTTCCCCAGCCTCTTGGCTCTTTTCTCATAGCGCGAACTCTGGGTGAGCTAATCCTCCTTCTAGGTGTTAAGTAGGCCAAGAGGCCCGGCCATGTCCAAGATCTGTACCTTGAGCTTGGCTTTTCAATCTTTCCTCTCTCACTCTCTGTCTCTCTATCTCTACATCTCTACGTCTCTCTATCTCTCTGTCTCTCCTTCTTTCTCTGTTTCTCTGCCCATCTCCCTCTCCCTGTCTTTCTCACACATAGCACATCACACCCTGTATAAATCAAGCAAATTTCTTCCTCTTTTTTTTAAATGTATTTGGAGTACTATAGTTTTCATTGAAAAGGTCTTTTACTTCCTTAGTTAGGTTTTTTATTTATTTATTTATTTTATTTTTATTTTTTTCTTGTTTCAGAATCTGTTTGTTTATTCACTCATTTTTATGGCTGGTTCAGCCCGCCCTGAGGGCAGGGCTGGCGCAGCATGTGATGCTGGGGATCGAACCGCAGTCCCTGGAGCCGCCCAAGCTTTCCCAAGCAGGGTCTTTAGACCACTGAGCCATGTGGCCAGGCCCCCTTAGTTAGGTTGATTCCTAAGTATTTCATTTTCTTCGGTGCTATCATAAAAGGTACTGTTTCTCTAATTTCTCTCAGTGTGTTTGTTATCTGTGTAGAGGAATGCTGTTGACTTTTGTGTTTTGACTTTGTAACCTGCTATGCTACTGAATTTGTGTATTTGGAACATGGTCTACAGGGTCTATAGGGTCTCACTATACAGATCAGGCTAACAGTGATTTTCCTATTTTCAGCCTCCCAAGCGTAGAGATTGCAGGTGTGTGCCACCATACCGAGTATCAATCTCCATATCAGTGTGCCTCAGGGCTGGGGCCAGCACAGCATGCCAGAGATCAAACCACTGTCCACTGGGCTCTGCCTAAGCAGGCGCTTTAGTCCACTCAGCTATCCGGCAGGCCCTAATCCCACAAATTTTCTTACCACCTTTTATAATCTGAGGCTATGTTAGTCAATAGGAGGTAACATTCTTGGCAAAGCAGATGCCACAATGAGACTAAATGTATAATATTTTACTAGGGGTTGCCATTTGGGAGAAAATGGGGAGAGTGGGTAAAGGTGGGAGAATCATCATCTGATCATACAAAGCTGGCATCAATAAAAAGGAATGGAATGCAAGATCAGGTAGGAGAACTCTAAACTCAAATGCAGGTGGGGAAATGTCCAGCTGTAACCTTCTAGCCCAACTCTGCTGTCAAATTCTGCTCTCAGTCTCACTGGACTGGTGCTGGCATCCCTGCTTGGCTCAGGCAGACTGTGAGCAGCTCCTGGAGAGCCTCTGTATCAGTGTTGTCAGAGGGCAGCAATGCGACGCAGCTCGCTGGAGTGGGAGATCTGCAAAGCATGCCCTTACGACTGTCACACTGAGTAAGCTCTACTGACAAGGGAGGCCTCCTGAGGGGACCCCCTGTGATGGATGCCTGTCTACAGTATTAAAATCTGACTGATTCTTGGATCTAACATCTATCCCATTTCTTCTGCAGGGCAAGGTGACAAAGCACTAAGAGAGCCAGGCTAGGTAAACCAGTGATAACATATGGAGGGCAGACAGATGAAGAGACAGGGCGGACACACAGTGATGGGAGCGGAGGGATGAGCTGCAGGAAGGAGAGGCAGGAAACAGTATCCTAACAACCGTGATCCAAGGAAATGAGTATGTGACCTTGATAGCTCTTAATTATTTACATAATTCTCCAGATATGTCTATCTCACATATTGGTATGTTCTGAGAATCACCTAAAAAGCTTGTCAGTAACAGATTTCTGGGCTCCATCTTTAGACAGTCCTGAGCGATTCCTGAAATTCTTGGGGTGTGTGTGTGTGTGTGTGTGTGTGTGTGTGTGTGTGTGTGCTGTCAGTGATCAAACTAAATGCCTTATACATGTTAGGAAAGCATTCTACAACTCAGCAGTTATAAGCTTAGCCTGAGAACTTGCTTTCATAAAACACAAATTTCATACTACAAGTTTTCTGATGTTACCAGCACAGAGTCCACTATATTCAACATATAATTTTGACAAGAGCAAAGTTTGAGTCCAATTGCTCAAGACACCTTCTGTCTGGAATGGAAATCTATGCTCAACAACATACTTGTTTTGTCTTGGGGACCTCCTGGTAAGGCAAACGTAATTCCAATATGCAAAAATAAACTACAAGACTTGCAAAGCTTAGACAAGACAAAACGAAGAAGGTGTTCATACCTGATCTATGAAGTCCTACTGGAAAGAATACATTGTCATTACTGATACAGAAAGACACCAGGTCATGGAGACGGATAGATCCAAAGTTAATGGGGTGAAACGAAAAAGACTTAGAAAAAGATAAAAGCTAGGGAGGAGCACAGGAAAGAACTGGCCAAGGAATATGAGAGCTGCGGGTGGTGGCATTGCTGCTTGAAAACTATCTCCTCAAAGCAGATGGGGACACAAAAAGGAGGCCACGGAGGTCATGTGCATGGAGAGGAAAACAGCAACGAAGTGTCTTCAGGACTGGTAGGTGGTCAGAACACCCAATTTCTGATGTGATAATGAAGGCCAATGAGGAAATGTGCGGTAATTTGTACCTAATTTCTCAAGAGTACAAATGACCTCACTCTGTTCTGCAGACTCTCTCCAAATCCAACTCGTCTATATTTTTAAAGAAGAAATAAAGCAAAGTGAGTATTTGAATGGAATGACCACCCTTTCTCACAAGCACTACCCTTGAAATCTGACCTGGAGTCTCACTGTGTCGCCTTAACACCATCTCTAATCGGAATGTCCCTGGCAAGGAATCTCCTCTTTGAGCTCAGCCTGGCATGCTTCAGTGATCAAAGCAGAAATAGGGTAGTTCTGTTGGAGCGTCAGGGTCCTACTGCTGTCCCTCTACTTAGATTCCTCATGAAGTAATCTGGAAGCAGGCACAGGGCCCTGTGTGGGACTGGAAATGTGAGGTGTAACCTGGGACAGGATGGCAAGGCTTAGCTTACATGGCAAGGCCATAGACTCAAGCTTCAGGTTGACTTACAACTTCCCAGTATTAGGAAAATTGGGGAAAAGTTATATTAAAGATTCTAACTTTCATAAATTCCTCTGTGTTGCCAGGGAAGACACAGTCAAGGACAGAGGGAGGAGGAACAGTTAGTGAAAATCAATTTCTCCAGCATACTTAGGGTATCAGTGGATACTTGTAAGACCATTCCATTCCCTTCTTTTGTTCGAACGAGGGAGAAATAATGTTTGTACCATGGCAAATACGACACCTGTAAATGTGTTGTGGGTTTCATTATTCTTTCTCAAGACAGATACACTAAAGACTTCACTCTCAGTGCTTCAAATCATGAGCTTAGCTGAAAAACAGGACTATAGCTATGTGGTTGATGAAGTTGATGTCATGTGGGGGAGGGTGGGATCTTAACCGAACATGACCAGCATCCTTTTGGGGTCATGAGGAGACCCAAAAATGATAGGAGAATGTCTTGTGAAGACAGGTAGAGACTGGAGTTGTGCTTCCTCAAGACAAAGAATTCCAGGGGCTACCAAGAGCTAGAAGAGGCAAGAAAGATGCTACTCCTCAAGATTGAGAAAAAATTCTGACCTAGAAAATAGCTAGATTCTATTGGAACTAAAAGGAATAAATTTCTGTTGTTTTAAGCTACTTCAGTTTGTGGCATTTTGTTGCAGCATGAGCTGCACTAGAAAAGTCACACAGAACATACGCAAGGGTTTGTGCCTGGGGGCTGCCACAAATGAGGTAGGAAGAAGTGCACATATTGTTGTGCTAGCAGAATTGGAGGCTGGCTGTTTGCGCTGTACCTTCTTTTTCCATACGCATTCCTCATGTTCCCTGGAGAGCCTGCCCAGTGAAACAAACACACCCAAAGAAGATTCCATCCTTGAGACTCAGGGAGCTGCATGAGAGCTGCTGTCAGAGACCAAAGCCTCGCCCACTTCATGATCTGTGTCTGTGAACCCTGGAACACATAACTTAGCCCACCATGAAGGGCTCTGGATGTGGAAGCTACCATTACCGTCATCCTCCTAAGGCTTACATTCCAATCATGACTATGTAAGGATGTCTAAGCAATTAGAATAGATCAAACAAATGCTCCTTTTGGCATGCTTCTGATTCCTTTATAATTAAGTAATGGGCTTTGTAGCAGGCAGTTTTATGTGCATCTAATGGCTACATAATGAGATCGCCTATTTGTGGCTACATTATGGCCAGGAGGGAGAACTAATGAACTTGGAGGTTACCTCCTGTCACCTCTGCAGCCTAAGGACACATCCTGCACAGTAGGGACTAGAGGAGGGGCTTTAGACTCTAAAATGTCCCCAGGAGGATTCCTTTGGTCCTTCAGTCAGGAGATGCGTAGTGGGCCCATGCACAACCACAATGCCACAGTGACTGTGCGTGGGAGCGTCACTCTGGGCCAGGCACTCTGAAGTCACCTGTGTGGCTTCAGCTATTTCATAATAACCAGGCAGAGCCAGAGCCTGGAGCAGTAAGGACTTAGCTCACTGGCCAGAGAAGATAGTCAGTGAGTTATGTAGCTGGGGTTGGCCTCAGCCCACCAGACTCCTGTCCCGTTAAGTCTGCATGCTGGGTATGCTAACGTGAACCTGGAGTTCAGCAATCTCTGAGCTGTTCTGCTGCCCACCATTAACCCACTGAACTCAGCCAAACAGCTGGGCTTGGGGCAAGTGCCTGACTTCAGTCTCTTAAACAGTAACTATTAGACCAAGGCTGGAGACGTAGCTGTGTGTAAAGACTCTAGGCACAATCCACAGAATAAAAGAAATGGAAGGAAGGAAGGAAGGAAGGAAGGAAGGAAGGAAGGAAGGAAGCTAGGAAGGAAAGAGCTGGGGAGATAGCTCAGTAGCATAAGCACCTGCCTGACAAGCTCAAGGTTCTGAGCTCAATCCCAGGTAGAAGAAAAGGAAAGAAAGAAAGAAAGAAAGAAAGAAAGAAAGAAAGAAAGAAAGAAAGAAAGAAAGAAAGAAAGAAAGAGAAAGAAAGAAGGAAGGAAAGAAAGAAAGAAAGAAAGAAAGTTGTTAAGTAACTAGATTTTACTAATGGCTGTAAATGATCCTTTAATAAGTTTTCTTTCTAACTTTCTAAAAACTCTTGTGCCTCAGTTCAGCGTGAAGGGAAGCCAAGGGCACCACCTTCTTCCTTGAGAGATGCAAACTTGTGACAGCACCTTTGCTTCCCCTCTCTTTTTCTTCCTTCCTCTGTCTCTCTCCTCCAGGGCCTACCAAAGCCAGCTCCAGGGGATACGGCCCGCCACGGCCTTTCCAAGCAGTGTTTATAATCACAAGCTTTGAGGTCAAATGATCCTAGGTTCAAACCTTAGCTCTCCTGTTAATGAGCTCAGTGACCTTAGAAAACTTCACTAAATTTCAACCCCTCTGTCTAGAAGTTGAAGATAACAGACATTTATTCATAAAACAAATATTTGAAAATCTCTTCCAGGCATCACTTAAGGCACTGGGTATAAATCAATGAGGCACAAAGACCTTGCTCTCACCAGAGGAAAGTAAACAAAAGGAAAGATAAGCAGAGTTAGGTAGAATGAAGAAGTACGGGCATGGAGGATATGTAGGTTCATAAAGGCTTCTCCTATGCCACAGAGATCGCTGGGAGCAGCGCAAGGGACAGCCCTGGACTACAGCAAGCCAAAGAATCTGAGCCAGCTTGGAAGAAAAGAGTCAGTGCACCCAGGACTTCCCTGGAGTCCTGGCACTGAGCCACTCCTGCAGGGACACCTTCCTTTCTGATCTTTGTCATTCTTTAAGCCAGCGGTTCTCAACCTGTGGGTCTCGACCCCGGCGGAGGTCAAATGACCAAAGCACAGGGGTCGCCTAAAGCCATTGGAAAATACATATTTAAACATGTGCTATGCCATGGAGAAATGTTATTTATTGAAATTAGTAACATATATCTATCGACATATAATTAAATATTGTTTTTGTGATTAATCACTATGCTTAAATTATGTTTGGTTTGTAGCAAGGAGAATACATAATGCATATCAAGTATTTCCATTCCGAATCACAACGGTAACAAAATTACAGTTTTGAAGTAGCCACTAAAATTATTTTTTGGTTTGGGGTCATCTCAATATGAAGAACTGTATTGCATGGGTCACGGCATTAGAAAGGTTGAGAACCTCCTGAGGGGATTTGACCCTAGAAGATACAAAAAAAAAAAAAAAATGGATGTTTAGTTATACAGGTCTTGCTTCGACTTGCCCTTGACCACCCAGCAAGAAAAAAAAAAAAATCCTTAATTACAATGCATGGAACGCAGAGCTAGATTGGTGAGATGAGCTTTAGGAGGCTTAGATTCAATAGCCTCCAACATCACAAGCTTTACTGGTGGCACACTGCAATTGCAAAACCTTTGACTGTGTATGTA
>PVJA010014985.1:0-46356 GCA_004027025.1 Myocastor coypus
AGACAGGACCTCACTGCATAGTGCAGGCTGGCCTTCAATTCATGTAGCCCCATATTCAGTGATCCTCCTCCCTCAGCCTCCCAAGTGCCAGGATTACAGTTGTGTACCACTACACTCAGCAAGTTTCTATTTTTGTGAATCATGAAATAAATATGTATTCCAAGTGGTAGGGAAGCCAGATTTAGATTCTGTCATTAATTTTATTCACTAAACTACTATGGGATTCAACTTTCTTAGTGGCAGGGTAAACACATCTATAAAAACAAGAGGTTTAAGTTAGTTGTTTGTCAGAGAATCAGCTTCTTCCGAGATTTTTGGGACTTCTCATTATTTCATAGCGCAGGAACGCTTCATTTTGCTTTCAGAGAACTGGCATTGTTGGCATGGTCTTTGCTAATAATGCCTACTGTTATTATAATATGACCTTTTGTTTTTTTTAACAAGCACTGTTCTAGTGCATCATAGAACAGCATTTTGTTAACACCTCTGCTATAGCACCTGTCACTTTTTAGTAAATTTATTTATTCCTGCAATGGCTTCTCTTATCAGGTCACCAGATCCTCAGGGATCAGCGCTGGTGCTGCCAATACCTACGTGCTGTTGTATAGCCACCTCTATCTAGTGTGCTGTCTGATACACCATGACCTTCTAAAATATTATTATTATTATTATTATTATTATTATTATTATTATTATCATTTTTTGTCTTTTTGAGATAGAGTCTCGCTATGTACTTCAAGGTGGCCTTTTGCTCACTTTTGTAGCCCAGGCTAGTCTCAAACTTGCACCAATCGTCCAGCCTCAGCCTCCCAAGTGCTAGAATTACAAGTGTGCGCCACCTTGCCTGGCTAAAAATATTATTCAAAGAGTCAATTTCTAACAGTCTAGGTGCACAGGTACTCATTCATATGTAAGGTTTTACATAGTCTAAGGAGCTCTGCTTTTAGAGTTAGGAGTTTTTAATGGTTATTTAAAACTCCTTTGTATTTCTCTGTGGCTTGTGCCATTATTATTATTATTAATTATTATTATTATATTACTACTATATTTAAAATGTATGATTTCATTTTAAATACATAAAAGACTATCTTAACAGGGAACTAATTCGTATGTTAGGTGGGGACAGCACTGAATTTCATTCTCCATGAACTTCATCAGAGATGCTGGGAACTCCAACACCTCAAGGCTTTCACCATGCTACGATGAAAGACATTTAAAAGTAATGAGTCATGATGGACAGTGCAGCCTCACACTGCACATACGAATTTCAAAATACACCCGAAACACCATTTCAGATTTTGTAAGAAGACATGCCAACATGCCAGGGCATAGCTAGCACCAAAATTAGCAATAAGTTAGCCATTAGAGTTCATTATGCCTAGCTAAAATATAACACCTCTGTTAATAGAACTTAACAGGATCCATAGGATCATCATTTTGCTGTTATGTTGTGGTTCCAAAGTTCACATTATTTCTCTCTCAAGCATAATAAAACCACACATTTCCTTAGCTCGAATTATCCAGTCCATAGACATGTGGTTTTTTTCTTCTGTCTCAAATGAACTTCATTTTCCTACTTACACTGCTGTCATTCTGAGCCCTGCTGACTGCCCCTTCCCAGCAGTACAACACAGTCGCTGTTCCTGTCACTGCTTCCCCTCTTCCTCCTCCTCCTTCTCTTGAGCAGCTCTCCATGATACTAACTAGAGCTTTTAAAAACGAAGGTCCACATGTGACACTGGCTTTTGGTTTTGTTTGTTTTAGTTGTTGGGACAAACCCAGAGCCTTGCAGATGCTAGGAAAGCTACCACTGAGCTATTTCTCAACGCCCATGTTACACACAAGTAAGATCCTCAGTACTTTCACATTGTGTCCACCACCAGCCAGGTACCGTAGGGGGACTGAACCCAGAGCCTTCATACTGATCTACAGCTCCATTTTCTTTTCTTTTTTTCTTTTTCATTTTAAAGAGAACTTAAAAAACAATGCAGAATTTCAAAACAAGATAATAGGAAATTAACAAGAGTTATTCTATCTTCAAAATAGTTGTTCACCAGATATAGGCATGCAAAATTGATCAAACAATGTAAATACTATTTTTTTCAATGAACTAGTAGAAACTAGTAGTACAAAAAAAAAGGGGGGGCAAGGTGTGGTGGCATACACCTGGAATCTCAGCACTTGGGAGGCTGAGGCAGGAGTATCAGTGTGAGTTCGAGACCAGCCTGGGCTACCAAAAAAAAAAAAAAAAAGAAAGAAAGAAACAAAGAGAATCTAGTAGTACAATTATCTTAACTAATATTTATGTGTAAATTTCCCTCCTTTCTTCTTTTTTCCTTTCTCTATGCCATTATTCTTTCCTTTAGAGTAGTTTCTTTCTCCTTATACAATATCAGTTGTATCTTTTGGATTTTATTTCCTCTTTTAGTTTCTTACACTAGGGAGACAATATAATATTTGCACATGTGAGTCTCATTTTTTTCACTTATAAGTATGGTTTCTAGTTACATCCATTAACCTATAAAAGCTTCAAGTTTATCTTTCTTTATAGCTGAGTAGTACTCTATTGTATAAAAATACCATATATATCTTCTTAAATGGATAATATATTCTTATCCATTTATCAGTTGAAAGGAATTTGGGTTGTTTATAAGATTTAGCTATTACAAATTATGCTGCCATAATTATGGGTGCACATATATTGCTACAGTATGATATTTTCTGGAAAAATATCCAGAAAGGGAATAGCTGGATTGAATGGTACCTCTGATCCTAATCTTTTGAAAAATCTCTATACCAGTTTCCACAGTGGTTATACCAGTCCAACTGTGGAGAAAGGTTCCTCTTTACTCATGGCCCCTCCAGCATTTGTTATTGATTAATTTTTTTGATGATAGCCATTCTTTCTGGGTTGAGATGGAATCTCAGTGTTGTTTTAATTCGCATTTTTCAAATGCCCAATTCTGTTGAACATTTCTTCATATAGTTACTTCACATTTGTATTTGTTCATCTCAGAAGTGTGTATTCACCTCAGATGCCCACTTTTTGAGTGGATCTTTGAATTTGAGGGGCCTGGTTTTTAAAAATTCTTTATATGTTCTAGATAGAAGTCCTTTGTCTGAGTTGGGGAGGGAGATAGCTTAGTGATCTAATGCCTGCCTGGCAAGCACAAGGACCCAGGTTGGCTTCATTCTTTTCCCAATTCATGGGTTTTCTTTTCACTCCACTGGTTATTTATTTTTATGTGCAAAAACTTTTTAACAAGATGAGATTCTAGTTGTTGATTCTTTGAAGTACTTCACATGTAGTTTGGTTTTTGTTCATGAGCTCTCTGCCTACCCTTGTCTTCAAGATTTCTACTACCTTATCTCTTTATCTTCTAGTAGATTAAGTGTTTCTGTTTTAATATATAGATCTTTGATCCATTTTTTTTTCTGGTAAAAAAGTATATATTTAGAATTAGCCACGCGGGAGGCTGAGGCAGGATCAGTGCAAGTTCGAGACCAACCTGGGCTACAAAAGTGAGCTCAAGGCCAGCCTCAACTGCATAGCGAGACCCTGTCTCAAAAAGACAAAAAAAAAAAAAAAAGAATTAGCCAGCTGGACTCAGTTTAGATGATCCCAATTTTGTTGGCAACATCCAATGCGTCATAATTGGGAGTCAGTTGAACATATGCCTTCTTCTCTCCATCAGGCCTGATTAGGGTATTGACCTTGGTGACATTGATGTCATAGAGCTTCTTTACAGCTTGTTCGATTTGGTGCTTATTGGGTTTGATATCCACAATGAACATGAATGAGTGTGTTGTTGTTCTCAGTCTTTCTCATGGCTGACACTGTGGTCGGGGGAACTTGATGATAGCATAGTGGTCAAGCTTGTTTCTCCTGAGGGTGCTCTTCCGAGGGTATTTGGGTTGCCTCTGGAGCCACAGTGTCTTGGGACAGTAGATGTGGGTGATGTTTGTGTCTTCATCTTTTTGTGTCTGTGGATGCCTTTCAACATGGCCTTCTTGGCCTTCAAATCTTTGGCTTCAGCTTTGGAAAGGTCAGGGGCTTACATCTTTGCCCTCAGCACCATCTTGGTAAAAAGCCTTTGATCCATTTTGACTGTAGTTTAGTGCATGGTGATAGACAGGGGTCTAGTTTTAGTCTTCAGTATGTGGAGAGCCAGTTTTTCCAGTATCATTTATTAAAGAGATTATCTTTCTTCCAGTGAACATGTTTGACCCTTTTGTTAAAGATAAGGTGGCTAAGTGTATTTGTAGTTGTGTCTGTATCTTCTAATCTGTTCCAATGATCAAGTCTTTTTTTTTAAGTACCATGCTGATTTTATCACAGTAGCTTTGTAGTATAATCTCAAGCAAGGGATTGTGATGCCTCATGCCTTGCCTTTGTTGCCCAGGATTTTCTTTGTTATTCTAGGTCTTTCTGGCTCCAGATGGATTTTAGGAATATTTTCTCCATATCTATGAGGTATGCTAATGTTTTTTTGTTTTGTTTGTTGTGGGACCAGGGTTCGAACTCACAACCTTCCACTTGCCAGGCAGGTGCTTGTGCCATGGAGCTATCTCCCCAGTCCCACTAATGGTATTTTGATTGGGATTACATTGTTATTATTTTTTTATCAGAAATCCAACTCACAATCTCATGCTTACCAGGAAGGTGCTGCACTGCTGAGTTATTCCTAGCTATAAATCTGTATAATACTTTCACAATGTTAGTTTTTCTTATCCATGAGCAAGGAATATCTCCAGTTTTCTGAAATCCTCTTCAGTCTCTCTTTTTCTCAGAGTACTGTAATTTTTACTGTATTGATATTTTATTTCCTTTAGATAGATTCCTAAGTATTTCTTTTTTTTTTTTTTTTTTTTTTTTTTTTTTTTTTTTTTTTTTTTTTTTTTTTTTTTTTTTTTTTTTTTTTTTTTTTTTTTTTTTTTTTTTTTTTTTTTTTTTTTTTTTTTTTTTTTTTTTTTTTTTTTTTTTTTTTTTTTTTTTTTTTTTTTTTTTTTTTTTTTTTGGATGCTATTATGAAGGGTGTTGCTTCCCTAATTTCTCTCTCAGTGAATTTGTTGTTTGTGTACAGGCATGTTATTGATTTTTGAATGTTGATTTTGCATCCACCTATGTTACTGAATTTGGTTATTAAATCTACAAGTCTTTTGATGGAGTTTTGGGGTCTTCTATGTAAACTATCATGTCATCTTCAAATAATGATAATTTCATTTCCTATCCATATTTATGTTATTTTTCTCTTTTGTCTAATTGTTCTAGCTAGTGTTTCCAGAACTATATTGAAAAGAAGTGGTGAAAGTGGACATCCTTGTCTGTGTGTGATTCCTACTTTTAGATTGAAAGCTTTCAGTTTCTATCTATTTAGTGTGATGCTGATATAGCCCCACTTTTTTATTTGGAGTCAGGGTCTTGCCAACTGACTAAGTTGTCCAAGAAAGGCTTGAGCAAGTGATCTTGTTGCCTCAGCCTCCCAGAGTGCTAGGATTATAAGCATGCACTGCTAGCCTGGTTTTCTCACATTATTGTTCTAAAGCTCAAATTTCTTTGTGCAACCTCAGAAATCCTTGCCATTCTGGTCCTTTGTCTACTTTACTAATTTTGTTTGTTTTTGTATGTTCAACTTAAGGTGTTTTTTTTGTTTTTTTGTTTTTTTTTCCCCAGTGCTGGTGAGCAAACCCAGGACCTCGCACCACCTGCCCACACATACATGCTAGCATCCTGCCGACATGCACTCATCTTTTTTCTCCAGCCATGCTCACTTTGTCTAAGTATTACACAGTACCTTGATCTTGGCCAGTGACATTTTCTCAGCTAGGAATATTTTTCCCACAGTCCTTTGCAACTCACACCTGTCATTCTCATCTGTCTCTTCCTCATGGAAGCTTAGACTGACTTTCCTATTTTTTGCATTCACTCATAACACCATACACACCTCTCTCTTTCTCCTTTTTTTTTAGCACTTACCGCAAATACACTTTTATATTTATTTGTGTAATTTTTTGATCACCTTGTATATTCCAGTGGACTGTATGCCCTAGGAAGACAAGAACTGTTTTTCTCCCCAGTATAACCTCAGTTTCTAGGACAGTGTCTGACATATAGTGTGTGCTCAGCAAATACTTATTAGCTCTTTAGTGCACTAATGCATCATGTAAACTAGCCTCAAATATTATATAATATATAAAGATTCAAAAGAGGAAATTAAGAAGTAGAATCATCACTGAATGTAGCACATACCTGTAATCCTACGGCAATTTAACTGAGTTAGACTGCATCTCAAAACATAAAAAGTAAACAAGTGGGTGCAGGGTACATGTCTGTAATCCCAAAACTTGGAAGGTGGAGGGAGGAGGATTACCAGTGGGGCAAGGGCAGTTCAGGACAGCCTGAACTACACGCAAGCCCCTGTCTCAGAAAACCAAAAAGAAATAAAAGCTGGCAATGCAGTTCCATGTGAAGAACCCTAGGTTTAATTCCCAGTACTGAAAAAGAAGTTCTAACTCACCACTGATACAAGCAAAATAACTGTGTACACATGTTCATTAATGTGACATAACATTTATTCATATTGGTCTAAAAGGTGTAATTTAAAAATTAATTTAAGGGCCAGTGAGATGGTTCAACAGTTGTCTTAGTTACTCTTCTCTCATTGCTGGGACAAATACCCATCACCCAAAATGAAGGAAGGAAATGTTTATTTAGCTCACAGTTACTGGAGGTTTCAGTACATACTCCGCTGGCTCCAAGGCAGAGAGGCACATGGCAGAGAGCAGCAGTTCATGGCAGCAGAACAGCAACAATATGGTGACAGAGGCAACTGAACAACCAGGGGAGCAGAGAGCAACAGCTTGGTCTGTCTCCCTGTCTTTTTTTATATTATATTCAGGCTCTCTGCCTCAGCCTGTCCACCTTAGGCCACATCCATAATCCCAGCCATACTAAGACTGATAACCCTATCAATACTAAAACACATAATCTCGGTGGATCATGAGTCAAATCTCAAACTCGAGAAGTCCCCACCCATGATTGCATGAGGCTTTGGGGGCACAACTAGACATAAATCATAACAGTGGTCTAATGTGCCTGCTTAGGAAAGCTTAGGCAACCATAGGGACCGCAGTTCGATCCCCGACACCACATGCAGCACCAGCGCCACTCCCAGGGCAGGCTGAGCCAGCCATAATATAAAATTAATTAATTAACTAATTAATTAATTTGAAGTGCATAGGTCTGAAATTATCCATAAAATATTAAACATTAAAGAAACTCTCTAAATCATATTAATCGTACACAAGTTCTTTTCAACATAATTGCTTACAAAACTTTGCCTAATGTTGACACCAATTCTAAAACTTCAGGAGAAATGGGACTGGCATATTCTGGTAGTACTAGCACTTGGGAGGCTAAGGTAAGAAGATTGGGCACTGGACAACTCAGACAGCTTAGTGAGAGCTCAGCCAGCCTGGACAAAATGTCAAAACCTTGCCTTAAAGAAAAAAAAAATCTGGGTGTGGTGACACATGCCTGTAATCCCAGCACTCAGGAGGCTGAGACAGGAGGATCATTGTGAGACCAGTCACAGAGTGAGCTGTAGGCCAGTCTGAACTGCATAGCAAGATCCTGTCTAAAAAAAAAAGATGAAAGAAAGAAAGAAAGAAAGAAAGAAAGAAAGAAAGAAAGAAAGAAAGAAAGAAAATTCATGCAATCTGCAACAGAGGCAGGACTGGAGATACAGCCTATATATGAAATTAAAAAATGATAATTCGGTGTCTTATCAATTGGCTGTATTGATTTAGTGCCTATATTTATTATTGACATGGGGTGTCAATTTTCGTTTACTTGTAAGGTGCCAACTTTGTTTATTTACTTATTTCTTTTTAAACTTTATTTTGTTATTTATTTTATCGTGTAAGGAAAAATTTTCAGATGCAATTAAATTCTATAGCAATTCTGAATATCTATCTATCTATCTATCTATCTATCTATCTATCTATCTATCTATTTATTGCAGAACCGGGGATTGAACTCAGACCCTTGCACTCGACAGGAAAACGCTTATTCTACTGAGCTATCTCCCCAGCCCCTATTCCTTTGTTTTTTATTTTATTTTGTCTCTTTGAGACAGGGTCTCACTATGCAGTTCAGGCTGGCCTTGGGCTCACTTTTGTAGCTCAGGCTGGTCTTGAACTCAAACCAATCCTCCTGCCTCAGCCTCCCAAGTTCTGGGATTATAGATAGGCATGCACCACCACACCTGGTTCTATTCTTTTATTTAGATATTTTTGAGATAGCATCTTACTCTGCTGGGTGGTTAAGGGCAAGTTAAAGCAAGACCTGTATAATAGAACATTTAACTTTTGTATCTCCCAAAGTCAGTCAGATCCCCTCAGGATTTACCTTGAAACCATGTACAGTGCTTTGTAGAACTGTTGTCATTGTTGGCGGCTGTTTGACCACAATGCATAAAAAATAAAGCTAGATTAGTATACTGAGCTCTAAAAGGCTTAAATCAATAGCTTTCAACATTGCCAGTTCTGCCAATAACCCACTACTATTATGGAATATTGAACTTTGTATACAACTCCTTTCTCTTAGTTTAATGAGAAGAAATTTTTGTGCTAGTAGTGATTAGAAAAATTATCATGTCTGCATCCTGTGCTCCATATTACTACGAGGACAGTCATATGCACTTTATCAATTATTGGGACTGTACTACTAACATGTTTTGAAACTGTTGCATTGTTATTTCTTATTAAAAGAAAAAACATAGTAAAAATAAAAGGATCTAACTCTGTAGCTGAGGCTGGCCTGGACTCAACACTGAACCTCTTGTCTCAGCCTACCAAGTACTGGGATTACAGGCATGGGCCACCATGCCACCTGCTTCTTAAATTATAAACCCAACATGCTATATTTATACCTATGTAATTATTTTGGTAGTATAGGGTCTTTATGTTGGGCTATGTCCCTATCCCCTTTTTAAGTTTTCATCTTGAGACAAGGTCTTGCAAAGTCATTAAATTGTCCAAGTCGGACAAAAAATTTTAGTCCTTTAGGTCCATTGTCCACAAAGCTGGTATTACAGGCCAGCACCATCATGGCCTTCTACAGTCACATAATTTTAAAACTGGAAGTGTTGTAGACCAGATTATCACTTTAGTTATCATCATTATTGCTTTTTATTATAATGTAATGAGTAATCACCAATTTCATGACATTTCCATGAAATAAGATCACCACTTTTTCCTGTTTTATATATGATTAATAAAAGAATATGTATGGGACATCTAATAACTGCAAAGCTCAGAATAAAGATAAATATGTGATCATGATTTGAGAAATAATCTTCTAATTTTTACTTCAACTCTAGATTTTAAAAGCTCGCCCCCACATGGGAGAACAATTAAATCTAAACAATAGCTCCTTAATAAGGAACTATTTTATAGATAAACAAGATATTCTTTCCCAGTGTAGAGTATTTGTCAGTTAATTTGATCAGAAACACTCTTAGAGATTAATTAAGCTGTTGCCCAGGTGTGTGAGGCAGGCCACAGGGAAAGGCCTCTCCAAAGCTCTCCCCCAAATTTCCCAGGTGGCGTTGGTTATCACTGTGTTAGGTTTGAATTAGTTGATCAGTCACTCACTTGTGTAAGTCTTATCAGAAACAGGATGTCAGAGCTGAGTGGGGAGAGGGAAAGGGCAACTGGCAGGAGGGGGAGTCTGCAGCCTGGAGGGGCAGGCAGTTTGGGGAGCAGCCAAAGACACAAGGGGCTGGAAGACTGGAAAGGGCAGAAAGACGTCTCCAGAAAGAAAGCACTCCTGGGGAAAAACTTGGTTCACATTTCTCAAATAATCTGGAGTGTTTACACAGTTGATCTGATCCTAAGCAGTATTCCAATATAATGGTCAGATCTTAAATTCTTTCATTTTTTAAAATCAGATTTTATTGGTATATTTCAGATATACATAGTGATCACATTCATCATAGAGAATTTCTCCCTGTACATATCTTATTTTTCCCTATTTCTATGCCTCCCTATTTCCAAAAGCTTTGTTTCCATTTTTTCCTTTTCTCTCTCCTTTCCACTTCTTTTCTCTCCCTCTCTCTCCTACCTTTGTTCTCCTCTCCATCTGAATATTTTTTTTCTATTTCACAATACCTGCTCTACATTTTGGTCCTTATTTACACTTTCAGTTTCTCATACCAAAGAAAAAGTGCAATTTTCACACAGCTGTGTCTGATTTATTTCACTTAGGCATATGGTCTCGGGTGCATCTATTTACCTAGGACTATCTCAAGCTCATCCTGCTTTATGACAGAGTAATACTCTATTGTATTAAAAACACCATCTCTGGGGCTGGGGAGATAGCTCAGGGACTGGGGAGATAACTCAATAGAATAAGCACTTGCCTGGCAAGCGCAAGGGCCTGAGTTCAATCCTCAGTTCCATGAAATCAATCAATCAATCAATTGATCAATCAATCATATCTTCTGTATCCAGTCTCTAGTTCATGACTATTGCAAACTGTGTCACTATAGACATGAGTGTGCATATATTGCTGTGGTATGATGCATCCTAATCTTTCAGGAAGATACTTTGCCTTTTTTTTTTTTTTTTTTGAGATAGGGTTAAAAGTTCTAAATAGCTGAGAAATATTAAAGTAATTACCTTTTTTTTTTGGTATGGACAAGTTGTAGGATGAATTTCATATTGCTATATGTTCTATTTATTGTTTTTTTTCCTACCAGCAGTTAAAAAACAGTAACCTACAGAAAAACAGTAATATAATGATCATAATTAAACCACAACTGATGTATTAAGCTCATTTATTATAATTTGTAGTGAAGTAAAGATGTGTTTTTCATTTCTTTTGTTAGAAAAGAGACATAAATGTTTAAGTTATTAGATATAGCACTCATGTTATTTTCTATATGAAATTCTGATAAGTGGGTGACAACTGGGTATTGAGTTCAAAACTTGAAAATTAATGTAAAATTGAATATTTGGGGAGTGGTATATTATATATATTTATTTATTTAACTAGAGTTTTATATATATATAATTTTTAAACTAGAAAATGAACCTAGGGGTTAGAGAGATAGCTTGGTGGCATAAGTGCCTTCCTGGCAAGCACAAGGTCCTGAGTCGATCCCTGGGAGCCCCCCGGGCAGGCCACTGAAAATGGATGTGATGGTGCACTTCTATAGTCCCATCACTGGGGAGGCTGAGACAGGAAGATCACTATGAGTCTGAACTGCATAATGAGACTCTATATAGAAAGAATAAAAAAAGAAAAAGAAAAAGGAAATGAACCCAGGGCCTTTACACTGAGCTACACATCTTCAGTCATTTTTGTTTTTTGTTTTGAGACAGGATCTCACCTTGTTGTTCAGGTTGGGCTTGGAATTATAATCCTCCTGCCTTCCAGAGCGCTGAGATTACAGGTGTGCACCACCACACCCAGCGAACATCCATATTTCTGTCTGTTTCAAGTGTAGTCTGGGAAGCCCAAGACTGAAAAGGCAGTGGTCAGATGAATGTGAGCAGCAAAGTCTACAAACTCCGCAGAGCCGAGTAGTACGAACAAAAGCGCACCCCATTTTAAGGGTTCCTTTCGTTATACGTCATGAAGAAAAGCAGAGCTTTTGTTTTTTTCTTTGAAACATAAGAGGCATATGGGGTGAAATTGCTTAATTAGTGGCTTCCAAGCAGCTGTCAAGTCTGAACCTTTGCACATCTTAAAGGCTAGAGGTGAGCTCCGCTTGATAGTGTGGCAGTGGGAACCACAGAGATGTTTGAAACAGCAACAGCAGTGCGGCTACTGGCTCATTCCAGGGAGTCAGGATGACTTCGATTCGAATCCCATCACTGGTATTTAGCAGCTGCCACTAAACAATGTGCGTAGTAACTTACATTAGTTAATGTCTCTTTGCCTACTTCCTGACCTATAAATGGAGTTAATTGTGTCTGGTACGAAGTAATTTTTCACCTTTTTTTTTTTTGGTCTTTTTGACACAGGGTCTCCCTGTGCAGTTCAGGCTGGCTTTGAGCTTACTTTGTAGCCCACGCTGGTCTCAAACTCACATCAGTCCTGTCTCAGCCTCTCAAGTTCTGGGATTATAGGTGTGCACTACCACACCCGGCTAACCCTACTATATTCATAATTTTTTGGTAAACATTTATTTATTTATTTATTTATTTATTTATTTATTTATTTATTTATTTATTTATTTATGTCAGCCTGCCCTGGGGGTGGTGCTGGTATAGCATGTGGTGCCAGGGATTGAACTGCAGTCCCTGCGGTGCCTTAGCAGGTGCTTTAGACCGTTGAGCTATCTGGCTGGCCCACTATATTCATAATTGTTAAATGTTTTTCCTTCTGACTGTTGAGAAGTGGGAAAAGGCAGGTTTTGAGGTAGATCCAAAAATGCTTTATGAATGACTTATTGACAAATGTGTGTTGAGTCAGGTCAGCTCTTAACATTTTGTATGTCTGACGACTAGAATTCACGTCTTAATACCAAAAATTGAAAATCTGTATTTTGATATAAAACATTTCTAACTTGATCATCTTTATCTTCAAACTGAAGATTCTTCGGCATTGTTTGTGGGGAGGAACACTAAAAGAAGAAGGAGGAAAAGAGGCAGAGGAGGAGGGGGAAGAGGAGGGGAGAAGAAGAGGCAGGACAGGAGCAAGAGGAAAGCACGGGAGACCTCTCCTGAAACCAAGACTCAAAGTGCTGCTAGCATCGCACCCTGCAGGCCTGCTGCTGCAGGAAGAGTGGGGGCTGGACCCATGGAGTCTTTCTGAAGCTCCCTGCCAATGCTGGTTATGAAGATAAGGCCCCAGAACCCTCCCTTCTTGACCTTACTGGCTCTAGGCTGCCCTCTCTGTTCTCAAGAAATCAAACAGTCAGCCAAAGGGGCCAGAGTGGGGAAGGGACCCTACACAGCGTGGCTGCCTGCATGGTGGGGTGAAGAATGGCAGGCAGTTTGATAGCCACGGAAGAGACTGGAGCTAAGGTCCCAGTTGTTTGGAGTCCAAGGGGGACAAGGGGAGGGGCAGACAATGGCTTGCCAAGTTACACTCCCCCTAAGCTAGTGCAGGGACAAAAGAGTGAGCCTGGCACTTCTCTGTGTCAAGAGCTAGAAGCTGAAAAACAGGTGATAAAGTCACTGGGCAGAGTGGGGCACTCTGAAGCAGGGATCATTGTGAGGTGAGTTCAAGGCCAGCGTGGGTCACATGGCAAGACCCTGGCTCAAACAGCAATGATGGCAGCAACAGCAATAACAACAATATTAAAAAAAAAAAAAAGCCGGGCGTGGTGGCGCACGCCTGTAATCCCAGCACTCAGGAGGCTGAGGCAGGAGGATCAGTGCGAGTTCGAGGCCAGCCTGGGCTACAAAAGTGAGCTCAAGGCCAGCCTCAGCTGCGTAGCGAGACCCTGTCTCAAAAAACCAAAAAAAAAAAAAAAAAAAACGAAGAGGTAAAGTTACTAGGAATACTTTATGAAGGAACTCAAAGAAATAGCAGTGAAAAACCCAACCACGGCAGACAGGTGGGCATAACAGGTGGAAGGTTCTGGGGCTTCAAGTTTCATGGAAGAGGGCTTCAGCTCACTGTCCTTTTCTAGTGACATCCTGTCAGATGGCAAGGGCTCTTTCCTTCCTGGTTTTTAAGTAACTAGAACGATAACGATGACAAAGTGTAACTCTAGAGCACTGTTTCTCAATTCTGGCTGCAATTAGGGGTTTTTAAAATTATCAGCGCGTAGGGTTCCAGTCCCAGGCCAATTAAATCACTCTCTTGGGGTGCAGTCTAGTTCTCAGTGGGCTTTAAAAGCTCTCACAGGTGAATTTAATGTGCAGTGAAAGTTGTGCACCACGCTCAAACTGAAACACCCACAGGAGGCACTGGGGAGATCTTGTTAATGTGCGTATCTATGTTTATTTTTTTCTGGTGGTGATACTGGGGATTGAACCCAGAGTCTTGCCATTGAGTTACTTTTCCTTTTGCTACTTTGAGACAAGGCTTTCATAAACCCTTGTCCAGGCAAGGCTTGAACTCGTGATCCTCTTTCCTAAGCCACTGGAGTAACTGAGGTTTTACAGGCACCATGCCTAGGAAAAAGGAGGTTTTGAATGTGTAGATCCGGGTTGGAACCGAAGATTCAAAACACAATAAATTCCCAAGTAACACTGGTAAAGTTGAGCCACATACCACTTTTAGGATAATAAGTCCCTGGAATAATGATACAACTTTCTCTTCTGGCTTTTTTCTGTTCAAAATTTTATATTTAAGATCTACATGTATGGCTATTAAATGATTATATAGCCAAAAGAAACAAAAGTTTTAGAATTAAGATTCAACAATGTTTCCCACACTGAAGTAAACAATATGAAATTTATCCTAGACCAGGGCATGGCTATAGTGAGCTGAGGATCACTAAGAGTTTGAGGTCAGCCTGGCCTGCATAGTATTCAAGACTACTCTGGTCTACACAGCAAGACCTTGTCTAGATTGTCTAGAGAGAGAGAGAGAGAGAGAGAGAGAGAGAGAGAGAGAGAGAGAGAGAGAGCCAAATGTATTCCATCGAAAGTCTACATATAAGATAAAATAATTCTGGAAAAAAAAAGAAGATACTAAAATATACAGTATTATGGCTTCTGTCTAGATGTCCCCCCCATACACACATACATGGGGCTTTTCAGAGTCAGCTAGATCTAGGATTGATACTGGGACTAAGGGTAAAATGCTGGGATTAAGAGTATGATGTTGGGATTAAGGGTGCCCTACCCCAAGGTCTGAGTAGAACTGCCCAGAGGGCAAGCAGCCTAGATGTAGTATAAGGACTCAGAAAGAAGACAGGTTGCTGCTGCGTCTGCTATTGCTTGCTGCCTTCTGTCTGCTCTGCATGTCATGGACTCTTTCTCTTATACAGTGCACAGCTGCCTTGCTTTGTAACAAGCCAACTAGGAACTGAACCTCTATGAACTGTGAGCAGAAATAAACACTTCTGCTTTGCCTTCTATTTGATACAGGGTCTCACCTCACAGTTTGGACTCATAGTGATCCTCCTGTTTGCAGCCTCTCCAGTGCTGGGATTAAAGGCATGTGCCACCAGGTCCAGTCTCAGTGGCCAGTTCAGTGTGCCTGGGGGCAGGATGGGCATGACATGTGGTGCCCAGGATTGAACCATGGTCCCTGTGCTTGCCTGAGCAGGCACTTAGACCCCTCAGCTATCTCGCTGGCCCTCACTTCCTCCTTTAATTTGTGGGGTTTGGGTATTTTTTCCTAGCAGCAAGAAAATAGCTAAGACATAAACCAATAATTTCAAAGTTGGCAATGCTATTGGACATGGTGATACACACCTATAATCCCAACATTCTTAGTAGACTTGACACGAGTTTGAAGCAAGCCTAGGCTACAAAGTAAGTTCAAAGCTAGCTCGAACTATATAATGAGGCACTGTCTCAAAAATAAAATAAAATAAAACTCTGTAAAACTGGTAATGAATAATAGATACATGGATTAATTAAATTGAAGAGTGGAGAATACATTAAAAAACAAGGAAATCTTAAAGATAAAAGTAGCTATTTAAATAGAATGAGATTATTAAATTAATCAAATACAACAAAAGAAAAAGTCTATCCTGAAGTAAAAGAAAACAAATCCATATGTCTCACCTTACCCTAGAATTTCACATGGATCAAAGATTTTACTATAAAAACACAAAACCATGAAATTATTAGATAAAACCATGAAAGGTAATAATAGCTGACGGTGAAACCTTTTCTAAACATGATAAAAAGTCAAAAGCCATATGAGACTAGAATTTAACTAGAAAACACTGCAAGGTAAAAATTTCCATGTGGAAAGACAAAAGATGAAGAACAAAGTATGTGAAAACACATCTCATTGTATAGACAATTTTTCTAATATTAAGTATAGAAAATAGTTTTTTAAAACTCCACAGTATATATCCACCCAAACATAGGCAAAGTGTGTGATTAACCAGTTCACAGAAAAATGATACAGAATAGGGGATCAAACTCAGTACCTTACACTTGTCAGGCAGACACTTATGCCACTGAGCTATGTCCCTGGCCCTTAGAACACTTCTAATTTCTATGTCAGTGCTTATTGTACTTAGGCATACTGATACCAGCTGCTTATATATAGGAATCCTTTGTATTACTTCCAAAGCAAGTGAATTCCTATGATGACAGGTAATTGAACAAGTCACAGGAATTAATTATTTCAAATAGAAAGTGACAAGAGTCAAATGCTTTTTGTATTTCAGGAAGAGTCAACAGGGTGTTCAGGATCTCACTACTAGATCAGACTTGCAGTGACCCACCTGTTTACAGCCTCCCAAGAGCTGGGATTACAGGCGTGCACGCCCAGTCTCAATTGCCATCTCAGCATGTCCCCGGGGAGCGGGGCCAGCACAGCAGGCCCCAGGGATCAACCCCGCCCCATCCTGTGCTTCAATCTGCTGAGCTATTTGGCTGGCCCTGGTGGAGAAAATTTCAAGGCAGCCCACATTCAGGCTGGGTACTGCTAGCTAGATTTCTAGTGAGAACCTGGAGTAAAAAGCAGAGCAGAAAGATCTATAAAACTTTCACTTTGTCCAGAAAGGAATTATATATAAAGCTGGGGTCAAATAATGTATGGTTGCTAACGAAATTGGTGCCATCAAAAGAAACCTTGGGGCAGGGGGGATAGCTCAGTGGCATAAGGGCCGAGTTCAATCCCTGTTACCATTAAAAAGAAAGAAAGAAAGAAAGAAACCTAATACTTTGAACTGGGAACTGGGAAAGAAGATGTCTTGAGAACATTTTAAAATGTTCTCAAGGAATCAACAAGACCCCAGGTTTGAGGATGTAAAAGTTTACGCTTGAAATGACTTTGCTTTGAGAAGAGAGTTTCAGGCTGCTCACTTAAGGCCAGCCATCCAGGCATGTGAGAGTCCACTGCAGCTGTGGTCCACAGGGGCCTGGCTACTGCTTGCACTGATGGCATACCTTGGCTGTGTTCATGCGATGCTGGTTTTGCACAGATGTAAAAAACAAGGGCTGCGAGGTCATAGAGGGTTCCACCCAGAGTTCAGAAAGGCCACACAATCTATGAAAGGGCTGGAGTCCTTCCTTGTCCAGAGCCCCTGAGAAGTCAGTGCATGAAGCTGTGGGAGTCAACCCAAAGATGTAATGGAGACCCTAGGAAGTTGGAGACGTCAGGTACATGAAACATCTGTTGAGGGAAGACTCAGAGCAAGTGAGGATCGTGCAAATGACAGCTGGTAAGGAATAGGGACATGGCTGCAGAAACCCTTTGGAACTCATCATGTCACCAAGTGCCTTAGATTCAGTACATGGAGCTATAGAAGCTATTGTTTGCCCTGCAGGGATTTGGTTTTGTTTTCATCCTATTTCTTTTATTTCCCTATTTTTCCTTTTTATAGAGGAGTGTTTTACCTGTGCCACTATAGCTTGACTTTTTTCTTTCCTTTTTTTTTTTTGTTTTTTTTTGTTTTGTTTTGTTTTTAACAAAGGCTCATGAGTAAGAGCTGCCTTAAGTCTCAGAACAGACTTTGGGTTTGACCATAATGCTGGAATTGCCAAGATTATGAGGATGAAATTAGTACATTTCAGTTATACTAATGATACAAGCCATAACAAACATGGATGAGCCTTGAAAGCATCACCCTACGTTAAAGAAGCCAGTCATAAAGGCTCACATTCATATTAAACGCCCACAACAGGAAAGTCCATAGAGGTGGAAAATAGCCTGATGATCTTAAGTGGCTACAGGAAAGGGGAATTGGAAGCAACTGCTAATGAGTATAGAGGTGGTGAGAATGTTTTGTAATTAGTGGTGATATTTGTATACATTAATGAGTATACTGAAGAATATTAAATTGTATCCTTTAAATGTTAAATTTTGCTGGGGCGAACAGCCCGAGAAGAGATCAAAACTCTTAACTATGGTTTCTGCTAAAGGTCTTTGCTTTCACACTCTAGTAAAGTTGCAACATCTCTAGCTGAACCATTGTGAGGCTCTATCTGTATAAGGAAGTAGTTGAATTTGAGGAAGTTAAGTAGAAAATGTCTGATGTGGCTACTGTGAAAATATTATAAGAGATAAGAAATAGGGAAAGAAAAGTAAGACCAGCAGGCAACACTGAGGACCTTGCTCCTGAGGATTGGTGAACAGGAATTACTGTGGAATAGATCCTCGCCGTTATGGCCCTTTCTCTGGCACCCCTCAGAGGGCCATGACAATCAGAGAAAGAAACTGATGGAGTCATGCAGAGTCAAGAAGGTGGGAAGCTTCTCCAAAGAGAGGGGCAGGGAAATGATCAGACATTTCAGGGACTGCTGGACACTCATTCTGAAATGATGATGATTTCAAGGAATCTAAAACATCACGGTGGCTCCTCAAAAAGAAGAGGAGCCTGGGTTTGGGTTAGCATTGCCCTAGTTACTAGTGAGCATCTCGTCGTGGGCCTATTGGCCACTTAGCTATTCAAACACTTTGCTTACTTTGGAATTGGGTTACTTGGGTTTTGTTGTTATTGTTCAGTTGTAGAATTTTTATATATTTTGGGTATTAATCCCTTCTCAGGTATGTGATTTGCAAGTGTTTTCTTTCATTCTGTATTTTCATGCATTCTTGATGCATGATTTTATTCATTTTTATTTTTTTTTGTGCTGCTGAGGTCAAACCTATGGCCTTCTGCATAGTAGACAAGGACTATACAACTCATGTATGTTCTCAAATCTAACATTTTAGTTTTTTTTAGATAGGGTCAATTTGTTTTCCAGGTTGGTCTGGAATTCCTGGGTTAAGTGATCCTCCCACCTCAGCCTCCTGAGTGCTGGCATGACAAGCCTGTGTAACCAGGCCCAGCCAAGGTATTAATTTTGATAAAGTTTAATTTGTTCTACTTTTTTTTCCTTTATTCCCTGTACTTTTGGTATTATGACCAAAACATCCTCACCAAATCCACTGCATATTTTCCTTTATGCTGTCTCCTACAGTCTTTATATCTTTAACACTTACCTTTACACATATGATCCACTTTTGGATTAATTTTTGTAGATGGGTACAGATTAAAGGCCTAAATTTATTCTTTTGTATTTGACTACTTCTCTGCTTTGGGTTACACATGCATTTATTTATTTTTCTCTTTTATAAATTAGGATTGTAATAACAACATCTTACACTGGATTTTCTCTCCTTCCTCTTTTCTTTTCTTTTTTCTTTTTTTAGGGGTCTTGCTGTGCAGTTCAGTCTGACTTCGAATTCACTCTGTAGCCCAGGCTGACCTCCCAAGTGCGAGGATTACAGGTGTGCGCCACCATGCCTGGTTGTATTTTCTCTAAAAACTATTATGTACCACACATTCTTAATGAGCTGATGACACTACGGCAATAAAAAAAAAAAAGTAGCTTTTCAATTCACCAGACACGGTTTGTTGCTGACTGTACTGCATAGCCTGAGTATACAGTATGCCAAGCAAGGTGCCTCAGTGGCCTCTAAAGACACCAGGTGTATGGAAAAGAAAGCCGGACCAGGGTCAGAGTCAAACAACAAAATAAAATGTTTGTTGGGCAAGCCTCCAGCTTTTAGAGAAGAGTGCCCTGGGGTTCAGCAGTGGGTTTGGGGACCACCTGGGGTCCCTGCCCTGGGTTGTACCATTAAGGACTTTATTAGAAACGGAATCTAACCGTCCCTTTGAATACGTCTATGACCGAGACACTTAACAGTTGACAGCAGGTCTCGTTTGTTTTCTGCCCACGTCACCCCTGCGGCCCCAACCAAGCCCTGCAATAGGCGGCCCCGCCCCCACCCCGCGCTCAGTCCGCAGCCCCTACTTCCTTCTCTGCGGCCACGCGCGCCACCACGGGAGCACCAGGGCGGGACCCTGCCCTGGAGTGGGGTCACAGGCCCAGAGCTGCAGATCTCCTCAGATTACCATGGGACGTTTCTGCGGAAAGCATTTGGGGTCGCTGTCGCTGACCCCCCCCACCCCCACCCCCCCCCACCCCCCCAAAAAAAAAAAACCAATCAACAAAACCCTGAGGAGAAGACGAAACCGAAGTCTCCCCAGTACACTCCCTATTACAGAGAGGAAGGGCTCTCTGCGCAGCCGCCCGGGCGGGGGAAACAGGAGGGCCACGATGCACTACAAACCCAACCACGCTAAGGCTGGGAAATGAGGCCCGGGCAGACGGAAGACAGAGTGGGACAATTCTCAGCGCTGACGTTCAGCCGCGTAGACTTCTGATCAGCCCTCCTCAGTGTGCACAGGTGGGATAGACAGCCTGTTGAAAACTTCCTGAGAAGTGTGTTGACCATAACTGAAATAAAAAACGTAGCGAGCACCTTGAAGGATTATTGTGCCTAACCAGACTAGTTAAAGTTACCTAAGACTGCTCTTCTTGAAGATTGAGATGGCTAGATTCTACAAGCCTATCTAGTCAAGATCTATGCACTTAAATACTGCCCATATACTATTCCTAAACGAGGCGCTGTGATACCATGGGAAAATTCCCGGGCTTGGAATCAGCGTCCTGATTATGGCTTTTTTTTTTTAGGGGGGTGGGGGGGGAGAAAGGGTCTCACTATGTAATTGAAGCTGGTGTTGAACTCACTATGCAGCCCAGGCTGGCCTCAAACTCACAGTGATCTTCCAGCCTCAGCCTCCCTCCCGAATGTTGGAATTACAGCTGTGAACCTGTATGCAGGCAATGATGTCGCGCTTTTTTTTTTTTTTAATTTTATTTATTTATTTATTTTTCTTGTTTCAGAACTTTTGTTTATTTATTTATTTGTATGGCCGACTCAGCCTGCCCTGAGGGCAGGGCTGGCGCAGCATGTGGTGCCGAGGATTGAACTGCGGTCCCTACAGTCGCCCAAGCTTTCCCAAGCAGGCGCTTTAGACCACTGAGCCATCCTGCCTGCTAGCCTAAAATGAAAAATATATTGCTTAAGGACCATATAAATGTTATTTTTTCAACAAATTTGTGTTTTGCCTATAATTTGTACCAAAGTACATCCTCTCTGTGAATACTTACTATACCCATTTCTATCTTTATAATCAAAATGACTCTTTACATGCTTGTATTGGTCACCAGTTGTCACTTCAAAATGGCTGTGTACAGTTATGTTACAGATGTAATTTTGGTAAAGCCAGCTTTATGAAAATTCATTGTTTTCTGTGAGCCATTGTGCTTATTAAAGGTAACCCACCAAATGAATGGTGGTGCTTAGTTTATGGGTGGGTCCGCTTAATAGTCTTTGATTTGGCATTATTTAATTGTAGAAACTAGTTTCTTTAATTTCATTTCTGACTGACTGGCCGGGTGTTAATTTCCATGTGTTTATGAAATTTTTGTGGTTTGTCACTGAGTTCCAATTTCATTATACTCTATGGTCTGAAAATACGCAAAGGATAATTTTAGTCTCTTTGTCTTTACTTAACCATGTTCTATGAGCTGTTGTGTGGCCTATTTTGAAGAACATCTCGTGTGCAGCTGAGAATAATGTGTTTCCTGATGCTGTAGGGTGGAGCACTCTCTGGACATCTACTAAGTCCATCTGTTCACAGGTTTGGTTCAGTTCTCATACTGCATTATTAATTTTTTTGTCTAGATGATATATTTTTGACTGTAGAATATTGAGGCTCCCATTATAATTGTATTAGTGCTTATTTGATTTTCCATGGCCATTAATCTTTGTTTTGCATAGTTGAGTGCACTGGTATTTGTTTAATATATATTTATGGTTGCTATCGCATCCTCTTGGACTGGTCGATTTATAAGAATGTAGTGATCTTTTTGTCTCTCTTAATCAGCATTGGTTTGAAATTCACTTTGCTTTCAAATAGAATAACTATGCTTCCTTTTTACTGGGTTTCTGTTGCATAGATTACTGTTTCCCTTCCTTTTATTTTCAGTGTAGGAACTTCTTGTTTAATTAAATGCATTCTTTGTATGCAGTTGCTTCAGTTGTGTGTGCCACCATGCCTCACCCTAACAGCTCTTAACATTCTGTTCTTGTATTGACTTTATGGAATTTCGAGTATAATATGCCTTGATGTTGATTTTTTATCATGGCTAATTGGAGTTCTGTGTGCCTCACTTCTGTGTATGTGAAAGTCTGATCCTTGCTTGGGAAATTTTCTGCTATGACTTCTATGAGCAGGTTTTTTATGTTGTTTGAACCACCCCTTGCTTTTTCATTGACTTTCATCGATCTTATTCTTCTTTACATCATCCAGATGTTGGATTGATTTTTCATGGTCTCCTGATATTTTTAAGAAATCTTTCTTTTCATGATTGCTACTATAATCCTGTCTTCTATATCTGAAATATTTTTCTTTCATTGGCTCATTCTGCTGTGTATGCCTTCAATTGAAATATTCATGTTTGAATTTGTTTCATGGATTCCATTTCTTCCTATGTTGGGTGATCATAGGAACCTGATTTGGGTAAGAAGATATAGATTTATCAATAAAATATCCAAATTTACCATCATACCTATTTATTAAAAAGAATAAGTCCTAAATATGTGACCTAATTGCTAACAGATATGATGGATACCATATATAATAAGACATAGACAAACACAAACACTTACATTCAAAGTCCCTCTCTCACTCAATTTTAACTCCATTTGCCTATTTGTTGAGACAGGGTCTCACTGATTGTTCAGCTTAGGCTGGAACTCACTATGGAGCTCAGACTAGCCTCAAACTTGCAGACTCCTGAGTGTGGGGATTACAGGTGGATGCCACCATATTCAGCAATTTTAACTCTTTTTAATAATAACTTGTTAGAACCACAAAAGTTCTTTTGGAGCTTGTGCCAGGACTGGAGCACTGCACCTATCATAATGAGTGAAAGGTGAGGACAACAGGAGCTACTGGTGTGTGCATTCCCAAAAGCCTTGAAGAACAGGTGGGTCAGGTTGCCAAGGTGGAGCAGGTAAGGTAGGAAACAGTAAGCAGAAGAGATGTGCTCCGAATTAGTCATTGATGTCAGGGAGAATGTTGACACCAAGTCAGGTCCAAAGTGAGTCAGTAATTAAGAGGTCAAAAAAGATGCTGTACCAGGTCACAAATTATAGGCTAAGATGAGTCAGACTGTCATGGAAAAAA
This sequence comes from Myocastor coypus, assembly GCA_004027025.1. Lineage (NCBI taxonomy): Eukaryota > Metazoa > Chordata > Mammalia > Rodentia > Myocastoridae > Myocastor > Myocastor coypus. Next base: position 23,184 of record PVJA010014985.1, read on the forward strand.
AGCCAATGTATCTTTGGCTTTTTTATACAGACAAATGTTACCTGATAATTGGGATCTGTCTTTGGATTAATGTTCAAGTGCTTTGCATAATTGTCATCTTTGTTCCTTTTTAACTTGATTTTTACTGTTTGCTCTGTTTCTGTGCCACCACCATTATAAGCATTTTGTTTGTATTATTTTTATAATATTTCCATGCATTGTTATAAAGTAGGTAAGCTATTTATCTGCAGCATATAGATGAAGAAACTGAGGCAATGCTGGTTAACCAGTTTGCTCAAGGTTAGTCATGCACTAAACATTAGAGTTATGAGTTATGAACCTACTAACTCCAGAGCTTGTGCTCTGACCTGCTTTGATAGATGGCTCCCAGAAGTCATAATTCACACTTATGATTTATCATTTTGATGGGCTCAGTCTGATCTTAAAAGAGATGGAGACATGCATATCACAGCCACATATTATTTTGTCTAGTTTTTCTTGTTAAGAATATAAATTTAAAGAAGTAAAACTAAAGGGGAAAAATCTTTAATCTGACCTGTTTTGGACTTAACAAGCCTGCTTGTGTATTATTGCACAGAATGATTTGCAGTTTTTCATCAGAATTCTTCATGGCCTATTATGCTCAATTTTGGATCTGTTTGCAGAAAAGTAGTTTGTGGTTTTTTGTTTTCTTTTTCAAAGATAGTAATAACTGCTTGGCATTTGAAACTCTCACTTCTTGAGGCAGGAGGATCGGTGTGAGTTCGAGACAAGTCTGGGCTACAAAAGTGAGTTCAGCCTGAGCTGCATAGCGAGACCCTCTCTCAAAAGGACAAAAAGAAAAGAAAAAAAAAAAGAAAGAAACTTTCACTCTTTGCACTTTTTCTCCCCAGAGGCTCATTGGATTTTTTTTTCCCAGTGTGGAGAATAAACTCAGGGCCTTCACCTTTAGCTGCCTTCCCACCACTTCCCTCTCTTTTTTGTTTTGAGACAGGGTCTAACTTAGCTAACTTGTTAAATTGGCCAGGCTAGCTTAAGCTTGTGATTTTCCTGATTATCCCTCCCCAGAGTTCTGGGGTTTCAGGAGTGCCCAGCATATCCAGATGATTTTGAAAGGACTTCTGTATGTCCAAATGAAAATGTTAGCTACTTAGATATATAGGATTAAAACTCAAGATAAATTAATCATAGAGCTACAATTTTGGGTTATTTATAAAGAATTTAGAGAGCAAATATCTAAGATCCAGAGAAAAATATTTTTAGAAGTGCAAAAGTGGGCTCAGTTTAGACTGGAAATGCTTTTTATAGATCATTATATTCCAATCTTTTGCACAAAACCCAGAACTAAGTCAACCAGTCTTTACTACTACATCTATGGTGAGAAGACTTCCTTACCTTCTGCTTTAGTTACTTGTTTCCTGTTGCTGTTGTAAGGAATTGTCACAAATTTAGTAACTTAACACAAAATTGTAGTCTTATAGTTCCAGAGGCTAGGAGTTTGGTATGGGTTTCCCTGAGCCAAAATCCAAGTGCTGGCAGGGCTGCCTTCTTGCCACTGACTCTAGAGTAGAATCTCTTTCCTTGCTTCTAGGTCCCACAGGCTGCCTGCCTTTCTTAGCTTACGGCTCCTTCTTCCATTTTCAAGGCCAAGGCACAGCATGTGCTCTTATTTGAATGTTGGATCTACCCCAAACTCATGTTGAAATTTAGTTACCATTGTAACAATATTGAAAAGTGGGAGCTGCCAGGCATAGTGGCACACACCTTTGAGCCAGGTACGCTGTCAGGCTGAGGCAGGAAAATGCCAACTTCAGGCCCTGCTTGAATAACAATGATTTAGGCCCTGTCTCAAAATCAAATACAAAAAGGGGTAGGGGTTATAGTTCAGTGTGAAAGTCCTTGGTTGAGTCACTTCGGACCTTTAAGAGATGATTAGCCTCTATCTCCATGAGTGGATTAATGCTGTTATCATTGGAGTGGGTTTTGTATAAAAGGATCAGTTCAGCTGGGCGTGGTGGTGCAGCCTGTAGTCCCAGCACTTGGTAGGCAGGAGGATCAATGGGAGTTTGAGACCATCGAGGCTAGCCTGAGCTACATAGCGAGACCCTATCTCAAAAGGACATAAATAAATAAATAAATAAATGGATCAGTTCATACCTCTTGTGTTCTCTCTTTGCACATTGGTTATGGCATGATGGAGACGGAATGTTCTGGGATGCTGGCCTCCCAGTTTTGAACTCTCAGCCCCCAGAATAGTAAGCAAATACATCTTTATTCTTTATAAATTAGCCAGTATGTGGTATGTTATTCAAGCAGGGCAGAACCAACACGGGCAGCAGCTTTCCATCTGTCTTGGACTCTCATCTTTGATTCTTTTGCCTCCTTCCACCTGTCAAGGACCTGTTATTGCACTGGACCCATGTGAAAAATCCAGAATAAAGATGACCAGATAGCTCAGCAGACTAAAGGGCCTGCTTAGGGAGAGTGCAGGGGCTGGGGCTCAATCCCAGGCACAGCAGGCCATGCTGGCTCTGCCTCCAGGCTGAGCCAGCAATTGAGACTGGGCATGGTGGCATGTGCCTGCAATCCCAGAGCTTCAGAGGCTGAAAACAGGAGGATCACTACAGTCCAATGTGTGTAGTGAGACCCTGTACTAAATATATTTTAAAAGAAGAAAATCTAGAAAAATCTACTTTTTGATCCTTAACACATCTGCAAAGCTCTTTTGGTTACATCGGGTAACATAGTCAGGGGTTCTAAAGATTAAACTAGTCTGTCTAGCACACCCCTGAAAGATGCCCAAATCCTAATGACTACTAAGTTCCTATTTGACTACATACTGTCTACATGCAATTTTTGAACAGTTGATCCTCTGTCAATACAAATAGTATGTGTAGGATCTGCCCATAACTTTCCTTCAGACTTTTGAAGATATATTGACCTCAGATGTCCTGGCTTGTCTTTTATGAACAAAAATATTTCTTTAGCCAGTTCATAGGTCACCAATCCAAACTCATATCATCACATGTTGGCCTGTGGATGTCTTGTTTTATTAAAGTATGATACAGTCTAATAAGAAAGAAGAAATAAAGCCAGTGTTCATTAGGTTTTAGGCACTAAATTAATTAATGAAGTCCAAGATGGTATTCTACTAAAATTCCTATCTGTTCTGAAGGACATGTTCATCTGAAATATCCTGGTACTGTTGACTTTTTTCCCTGTGTTGGGAATTGAAACACAGGGTTTCATGCATGCTAGTGAAACAAGCTTTCCACCACTGAGCTATTGTATCTCTGTGCTGTTGATATTTTTCCTTTTTGTCCTTTTGAGTCATGATTTCACTATGCAGTTCTGGCTGGCCTCGAGCTCACTTTGTAGCCCAGACAGGCCTTAAAATTGCAGTGATCCTCTTGCCTCAGCCTCCTGAGTGCTGGGATTACAGGCATGCACTGCCATGCTCGGCTATACTGTTGATTTTTAACTGAAATGTTGAATTTCATAATTAATTGTACCTGATATATCTTCAGTGTCAATGAATAAATTAGTAATCTTTAACAATTACACATAACCTACAAATATAATTGTATGTGTGTTTCTATTCAAAGCATTAATAAAAATCTATTAAGTGTAAAAGCATACGTGATAGAACCTTGCAGTGTAAGAGAGGGCTTCAGTCCAGGGATCTTTATCTGCTTTCTTGAGCCACAGTCCTTCAAGAAAGATCTAATTGTTTTATAATCTCCTCTGTTTTTTGTCGTGTTCACAAAGAGCTCAGTGTCTTACATTCTTTGTGTAACATTCTCCTCCGCTACCAATGCACTTATCAAAAAAGGAGATAAAGTGTGAGGCTTAACTTGTTTTTGATTAACTCAAATCGGCTCCCCGTGATCTGGTCTTCTCCTTAAGAACCATGTGATCTGGTCTTCTCCTTAAGAACCACGAGTCACCTATGGGAATCCATTCTACACTGATGCTAAGCTTCCCAGAGAACAAAATGCAGAATGCAGCTCATTTTTCTTTGGTAAAAATCCTACTTTTCTCACTGCATAGTCTTTTGAAACCTTTTGTTTTATAATTCCTCAACTATGAATCACTGTGATGACATAGGGAGACGATGGAAATGCTTTCTGTCCAGGCTGGATTTCAAGACAGGTTCAAGGCCTCAGGGACTGTTGGTAAGGGCATTGCCCCAAGGAACACAAGCACAAGTTTTCAGAACATCCAGAACATCCAGCAGGCCTAAGCGTGGAAGCGAATCACTAATGAGTAGACACAAACACAATAAAATGCATTGCCTGGCAAGTCTACAAAGAAGTTGGAAAGAAAGAAGAGACAACCATCATTTGGACCAGTGGTCTGAAGCCCCTCCTTGGGCAAGCTTAGACAAACATGAGGACCACAGTTCAATCCCTGGCACCACATGCTGCACCAGCCTTACCCCCAGGGCAGGCTAGGCCATCCAAAAATAAATAAAGTTTTTTTTTTTTTTTTTAATTTTGGGTGGTACCAGGAATCAGTCTCAGGACCTTATGTTTTCTGCATTCTCAACCCCTATAATTATGTTTTAGAAAAGTGACTTAAATACAAAATGCATTTAGAAGAGTTAAAAAAAATAATGTTTATTGAAAGTGTTAATGGGTTTTTTTTTGTTTGTTTGTTTTGTTTTGTTTTTTCCTTTTTTTCAGGACTGGGGTTCAAACTCATGACCTTGCACTTGCCAGGCAGGCACTTGTGCCATGGAGCCGTCTCCCCAGCCCAATGTTTAATTGTTTGATTAGTGTTACATACCTATATCTGTTCTGATTTGATGATGAAAATGTGTAATGCAACCATTGTTAAATTTTTCTTGTTTTGAAATTCTGTACTATATGTACTCTTACTTGTTACTGTTTTTTTCTATCTTTGTTTCTGCTATTTTTACTCTTTAAAATAAAAAAAATGTATAAATAAATAAATAGACTACCATGAGCTGTGTGTGGTGGCTCACACCTATAATCCCAGCACTTGGGAGGCTGAGGCAGGAGGATCAGTGTGAGTTCAAGACCAGCCTGGGCTACAAAAGTGAGCTCAAGGCCAGCCTGGACTAGTGAGACCCTATCTCAAAAAAGACAAAAAAAAAAAAAAAAAAAAAAAAAAAAAAAAAAAAAAAAAGAAAGAAAGAAAAGTCATTTTGATGTAAAACTGAAGGCAACACTTTTAGAGACAAGGGCTCCAACTGCAACCCCAAATCCACTTATTTATATCAAAGTACCAACACTGCCACTACACTTGATGCTGAGGCTTTGTTTCAAAACAAAACCACTCATACATTAATGTCTTTTGTCTTAAAAGCAAAGCACAATAACAGAGCTTTCAATGATGCAGCTTTTTATGGAAAGGTAAAAGTTTGCACTGGGCATGCTTTTGCACAACTAGTGTGATCTTTGCTATTGTATGTGTGCTAATAATTTGTGAAACCTTGGCTCACACTTTAGTAGTTTGAGAGGCAACACATGTAGTACTCAGGCCATCTGTTAGTCTGTTTCTTACATCTGATTTAATATAACTCAAAGCTCAAAATAGCTGCTCACAAGCACACACAAGTGCTTTAATTGGCTTACAGTTATTTGGCACAGCATTCCAGACACCTGAAGGCTTTCATTTTCAGAACTACCAGCTGTGCTGTCCTTTGTCCTCCTTTCAGACTCTCTTCTCTGTCTTTTCAAGTGTTGCACATAGGTCACAGAATTTATTTTTCCAGATAGAACTTTCTTAAAATTCCAATAGCTCCATTTCTAGATTTCCAAAATTTAACCAGTGTAAGCAGGAAAATCTGGAGAAAACACAGGGGTTGTCTCCATTTTATGGAGCTGAAGAAACCTGTTACTAAAAGTCTCCTTTGTAGCAGCTACAATGGTAGAGATTCCCTGTAGATTTTCTGATGGCTTATAGGATCGTCAGCAAATTTCTGTTTGTTTATTTGCTTGTTTGGTACTAGGAATTGAACTCACAACCTTGTTTTGTCAGGCAGGTGCTATTCTGCTGAGCTGTATTCCCAGCACCTGTTGTAGAATTTTCTAAATGCATTTTTATATTTGATTCTTTTTTTTTTTTTTTTTTTTTTATTACAAGGTCTCACTACACAGATCAAACTCATAGTGATCCTCCTGTTTTCAGCTTCCCAAGTGCTGTATTATAGGTGTGCACCACTATGCCCAGTCTCAATGGTCTTAGCATGTCCCAGGGGCGAGACAAGTAAAGATCACACACACACCACAGCTTGTGGTGCCAGGGATCAAACCCCAGTCCCTGAAGTCTGCCTAAACAGGTGCTTTAGTCCGCTGAGTTATCTGGTGAGCCCTGCATTTTTATATTTGAAAGATATTTTAACTGCTCATTTCAAAGTCTTTTTCAAAAACCTGAAGTTTTCTCTCAAATGTTTTGAAATCACATACACACACATACACACACACACACACACACACACACACGCGCGCGCGCGCGCGCGCGCGCGCGCAAGTTTTACGTCATTTTTCCTATACTTTGCAGTATTTTGGGGCTAGGGATTTGGCTCAGCCATAAAAGGCTTGCCTAGCAAGCTGGAAGCCCTGGGTTTGGTCCTTGGCACCAAAAACAAAGAATAAACCTCCCCTAAAAAAAAAAAAAAAATTCAACCAAAAAATACACTAAAATAATTTTTAATTTTTATTTATTTATTTTTTTCTTGTTTCAGAACCTTTGTTTGTTTTTTATTCACTCATTTTTTATGGCCAGCTCAGCCCACCCCGAGGGCAGGGCTGGCGCAGCATGTGGTGCCGGGGATTGAACCGTGGTCCCTCAAGCCACCCAAACTCCCAAGCAGGCGCTTTAGACCACTGAACCATCCAGCCCGGCCCCTAAAATAATTTTTAAAAGACAAAAAAAAAAAAGAACAAACCAAGGCAACTGTAGTATTTTGTTTGGTCCACTAAAGTATAGTGCGAAATCTGTTCACACACACACACACACACACACACACAAAACAAGTATTAGTTTGTTACACTGGGCCAAACTGGTGGGCTGTGGAATCTCTGCCCTTTTTCATTCATCACCAACCTGATTTCATCCAAGCAGGCTACAGATCTCTCCAGGACTCATCCTCTGCTCAGCCACTGGATGTTAATGCACATGTGTAAGGCATTACAATGTCCTTCAATCTCACCAGGAAGTGCTTGAGATGGCCCACAATTAAAAGCATGGGCCATAATGTAATTCGCCATTTTTGTGACATCTTTGAAGATAATGCCTGATTTCTTACTGCTTTCTCTGACACAAAGAACTTCTTGATATATAATACAATGAAACTGAATGACTGCATGTTTTGCTCCTTTACAAAGAACTGCATGAAACCAGATGTTGCCCTGCCATGCATGGTGCCCCATCACTAGTAATTGAAACCACTTTTTCTGGCCTTATATCTCATGACAAAAAGGCCTCCATCATGGCATTGTTGATATCGATCCCTTGTGTTCTTCCAGCCAGGACCAGCTCTTTTTTTCATGATGTTAACAAGAACATACCAAAAATTACTGCAAGCTTTGTATAATTATTTATATCTGCTTTCATCCAAGTACATAGAGTAACAGGCTGCTTTTTGTAAGCTAGTGGTGAGCTGCTGACTAACAGCACTTGCTATGCACAGGTCTCGATCTTTAATAATATTTCTGCTATGTGGCATCTTGGAGGTGTGTTGGGTAATTCTGTCCTTATTTGGGAACTCATAAAAAATGGAATTACTCCCAGACAGCATGGACATTTTGATGAACTCCCCAAGGAGAGGGGCTTATCAATATGCTAAGCACAGTATAATTTGAAGGTTGGCCGCTGTTGGATGATTTGTTTTAGAAAGATAGTTGCAAAAATTAAGATGCTAGGAAGGATATTTCTTCAGTTTCCCTTCAAGAAACTTTTTCCTTTCAGTTTCACCAGGTTTAGCAACACTTTTGTGGGTGGCATACTACACAGTACAAAACAGTACTATGCTTTCCTATTGCACTCAATAACTCAGGAACAAGATAAGGAGGTCTACTGTCTCAACTCCTATTCAGTAGTTCTGGAAACATTACAGCAATTATTATTGTTGTTGTTATTATTATTAATTTGGTACTGGGAATTGAACTCATGACCTCACACTTGCCAGGCAGAAACTGTGTTGCTGAACTAAATCTCTGGCACAGTCAGAGCAATTAGACAAGAGAAAGAAATAAAAGGAATAAGAATAGAAAGAAAGAATCTAAATTGTCCTCATTCACAAATAATTACTCTATATAGAAAACTCCCAAAACTCCAATAAGATATTTTGTCTCAGTTACTTTTCTTGTTGCTGAAACAAAATACCCAATACCAAAAGTTAAAAAAAAAGTTTTATTTAACCTACTTAGGCCAATAGTTTTTAGAGGTCATAATCTATAATTGGCTGCCTTGGGGCTGAAGATTTGGCTCAACAGTACAACACTTGCCTAGAAAGCTGGAAGCTCTGAGTTAAGTCCTTGGCACTAAGAACAAAAAAATAAACCTCACATAAAAAACAATTCAACCAAAAAATATGATAAAATGAAAAAAAGACCAAAAACGAACAAAGCAGCATAATTGGCTGGCTCTAAAGTGGGGTAGGGGGAGGCTCATGGCAGAGGGATAATAGTTCCTGGCCTCAGAAGACACTGAAAGCAACAAGAGCAAAAGAGGAAAGAGGCCACTTTCTGCCCCTTTTGTCTTACCCAGACTGCTGGGCTAAGGGTGGTGCTGGTCCAGTCAGTGGACTGATCCAACAGTCACCCACCCTTAATCCCAGCACCCTTAATCCTAGCACTGAACCATAAATCAATTATACACCCTAGATTGACCCACTTCTGAAGAAAATATCTTATGACTGCATGAGGTTTTGAGAGGACATCAAGATACAAACCAGAACAGTCTTCTAGGTTTAATAACCAAATTCAGTAGTGTATCTGGATACAAAGTCAGTACTTAAAAATCAGTAGCATTCCTGTGCACAAATAACAAGCTCACTGAGAGAGAGAAATTAGGAAAACTATGCCTTTCACAATAGCATCCAACAAAATGAAATACTGAGGAATCGATGTACCAAAGGAAGTAAAAAACCTTCACATTGAAAACTGCAGTACCCTGATAAAGAGATGGAAGAGAATATTAAAAAATGGAAAGATAGCTCATGCTTTTGGGTAGAAAGATCCAATATCATGAAAATGGTCATACTTCCATAATTGTTACATGGCTTTAATTCAATCCTGATCAAAATCCAACAGCATATCTCACAGAACTAGAGAAAATAATCTTTTTGTTTTGTTTTGTTTCTCCAAAACCAGGGATTGAACTCAGGCCCTTGCACTTGCCAGGCAAGTGCTTACTCTACTGAGCTATATCCCCAGCCTGAAAATAATCTTTTTTTTTTAATTTATTTTTTCTTGTTTCAGAACCTTTGTTTGTTTATTCACTCATTTTCATGGCCGGCTCAGCCCAACCCGAGGGCAGGGCTGGCACAGCATGTGGTGCCGGGGGATCGAACTGCGGTCCCTGAAGCCACCCAAGCTTTCCCAAGCAGGCGCTTTAGACCACTGAGCCATCCCGCCGGGCCATTAATCTTAAAATTAAAATTCACTTGAAACCAAAAGAGATCTTGGATAGCAAAGGCAATTCTGAGGAACTGTCAAAAACAAAACCCCTGAGGATCAATAGAACAGAACAGAACAGAAGATGCTGAAACAACTCTGCTCAGACACCTTATCTTTGACAAAGGAGATAAACACATTCACTGAAGAAAGGTAGCCTCTTTAATAAATGGTACCAGAAAAACTGGCTTTCCACTTGCCAAAGGTTAAAATTAGACCTGTATGTGTCATCATGCACAAAAAGCAAAATCAAAATAGATCACAGATCTAAATACTAAAGCAGAAATTCTAAATCTTCTGAAAGATAAAATAGGTAAAACTCTGAAGATATTGGTATAGGCAGGGATTTCATGACCCAAACTCTAATCACACAGGACCTATCACAAAAATAAGCAACTGGGATCTCATCTTACTAAAAAGCTTTTGCATAGCAAAAGAAACAATCAATAAAGTGAACATATAACTCATAGTGTGGGAAAAATTTTTCCCCCAGCTGTTCCTCAGCAAAGGATTACTACCTAAAATATATGAAGAACTCAAAAAAAAAAAAAAATATCAAACCTCCTCAACTTTAGGGGCTCAATCCAAAAATGGACCTCTGAGATGAATCCATATTTTTCAAATGAAGAACTACAAACAGCAAGTAAAATATGAAAAAGTGTTCAGCCTCACTGGTCATTCAAGAAATGCAAATTAAAACAACAATGAGATTTCATCTCACCCTAAAAAGAATGTCTATCATCAAAAAGCAACTGGTAACAAATGCTGAAAAGGCTGTGGGGGAAAAAGGAACCCTCCTGCACTGTTGGTGGGAGTACAGATTGGTGCGGCACTGTGGAAATCAATTTTGGAGATTCCTCAAAAAACTAGGGTTAGAGGTTCCATTTGACCCAGCCATTCCCCTTCTTGGTGTCTTCCTGAAAATGAAACGCATTATACCACAGTAATATATGTACTCCAACATTTATAGGGGCACAGTCTATAATAATAGCTAAATCTTGGAAATAGCCCAAATGCTCATCAACCTATGGGTGGATAAAGATGTTTTTTTAAAAAATATGCAATAGAGTACTACTCAGCCATAAGGAAGGATAAACTTGAGACATTTCTAGGTAAATGGATACATCTTGAGACCATATTCCTAAGTGAAATAAGTGGGGTACATGTGTAAATACCTCGTTTTTTTCCTATGGTGTGAGAAACTGACAGTGTAAATAAGGACAAAAATGTATATAATAGATATGGTGAAATATGAAGAAATTGTTCAAATGGGGAGGAGGAAAAGGAGGGAACGGGGGAAAGGAAAAAGTAAAAATAAGAAAAGAAAAACAGAGACACAGCTTTTGTAAAAGGAAGGGGAGGAAGAGTTGAAGGGAAAGGTGGTATAGGAGTGAGAAAAAAATCAAGTTATATCACACACAGGTAGAAATTCTTTATGATGATTGTGATCATTATGTATATCTAAAATCTACCAGTAAAATCTAATTAAATTTAAGAAACGATGTATCATATACAGGTAAAATTCCCTTTGATGAATGTGACTAACATACATACTTAAAATGTACCAATATGCTTAATTAATTTAGAACATATGGAGTCCACAAAAACATATTTTTTAAATGAAGCACCCTATACAAATCTATGCCTATTCCCAAAACAGCTAACGCTATTAGTTAACACTACAGAGTTGGATATTCTCAGCATTAACAAGGGACAGCAGTGATTCTTTACCGGAGTTCCTCTTCACTGACCACTGACCTCTGTCTTTTAGCTTTATTTTTTTGTGTGTGTGGAACCAGGGATTGAACTCAGAACCCTGTGCTTGCCAGGCAAGTGCTTATTCTACTGAGCTATCTCCCTGGCCCCCTGACCTCTGCCTTTTAACCTGCTCTGAAGACTGCATCTGAGTGCATTTCCTCCCTCGTGGGGCTTCTGTTAAAAGCACAATCAGTTTAAGTAAATATATCTGTCCTTGCTCTGCTTGCATAAAGCCTTCCCAAATAACTGTGTAGGAGAGGCAGATTCAAATACACCAGTGGGACAGCACAACATTAAGAGAATCTCAAGGGCTCAGGAGATAGCTTGGTGGAATAAGAGCAAGGACCCAGGTTTGGTCCCCAGTAGGGAACACTGTGTCACCCAGGAACCTGGTGTGGTGACATATGCCTGTTATCCCAGCACTGAGGAGGCTGAGATGGGGATCATTATGAGTCTGAGCTGCATAGCAAGATCCTATATCTAAAAAAAAAAAAAAAAAATTACATTTATTTATTTATTTTTGTGTATTTAGTACAAGGTCTCACTATGCAGCTCAGACTCCTAGTGATCCTCCTGTTTTCAGCCTCCTCAGCACTGGGATTACAGGCCTGTGCCACCATTCTGGGTCTCCATGTCTCAGTGTGTCCAAGGATGGGTACAGCGCAGCATACCTACCAGGGATCAAACCCTGGGCCCTGTGCTTGCTTACACCAGCACTTAGCCCACTGAGCTATCTCAATGCCCCCAAGATAAAGGAAAAAAAAAGAATCTGAGTTTCCTACTTAGAACATTTCCGCCAAATCTTAGGCATTAAATTTCTATTTTTGATAAGAAAATGCAGAGCTAAAATGTTAATACAAATGAGTTTCACTGAAGCTCATCACCAGTCCAAGACACTGCACTTAGCAACTGAGCAGCACACAGAAGCTCAGATGAGTGGCAGCTAACAAGACTGGCTGGCGACATCACTGCCTGGCATCAGTACTGCAGGCCCGCAGAGAGGCCTCTGTGTGCCCACTCCAGCACATGTGTCTTGGGTTCTCCACTACTGATTGAAAGATCATAGAGCTGTTTGAAAGAGTACTACTGGCCAGAGATAAATGTGAAATATGTCCAATCAACAGTGAATAGGTTTTTAGATATCATAATTTATCAGATTAGTAGCTGAAAAAGCCTTATTTGTATCTTTTAATTGTCCAATATATCATTAAGTGAAAAGTTATGTTAATAGATATGTTAATAACCCATGAACTTGATCTTCAATTAAAAATCAAATAAGACCTTTAGTTGGTATCAATTTTTGGGGGGGTGGTTCAACTCAGGGTCTTTACGCCAAATTATGTAGCAAGCCCTGTACAATTTTTTTTTTTTTTTTTTGAGCTGGGTGTGGTGGCACTTACCTGTAAACCCAGTACTCCGGAAGCTGAGACAGACGTTTGTTGTTTGAGGCCAGCCTGGGCTACATAGTAGACTAGCTTGGACTACACAGTGAAACCCTATCTCTAAAAAATGAAGCAAAGATGTAGTAAAGATTCTTTATTTTGACGTAGGGTCTTGGAAAACCAATAAATTGCCCAAGCTGGAGATGAATTTGTGACCCTCCCGCCTGGACTCTCAGTGTGCTGGGATTATAGGCATGCAGCACAAGGCCATCACCAGCTCTCTCTTTCTACTAAGGATCATATCCAGAGGAACTCTACCAGTGACCTCCATCCCTAGGATTTTTATTTTTTACTCTTTTTAAATTTTGTGACAGGGTCTCGCTAACTTGCCCAGGCAGGACTCAGACTCATGCTCCTCCTGACTCAGCTTCCCAGAGTGCTGAAATTAGAGGCATACAGGACCACCACCACTTAGGTATTTCTAGTAATTACCCAGTTGACTTTAAAAAAGATACAGAATTATTCAGGATTTAGAAATCGAGGTGATTCTGTATTTAGTTAGATTTTAAAATTTTTGTTCTTCAGTTTATAACATTTCATATTTTAACAAGGAGATTTAAAAAAAAAACTCTGGTATTTATAGCTCCATGTTTTTAAGTAAAATGCAAAGACTGTTCTCTATGTCCCATGCTGTACCTGCAGCTAGGAATTCAGTGACTGTTTATGTGTGAATTTATCACCTTTAGATTGCCTATGAAGAGAGTGAGGTAGTACATACAAGATCTTGTTTTACTTACTCTACCTGTCCTTTTTTTTGGTAGCTGTGTGGTATTTTATTGTTTCTGGACAGCAAAAGTAGCCAGAGCTCCAGAGGCAGTCCTTGATGATCTGCTAAGTATTCACCTGGCATGTGCCCTGTCTGCTGAGAAAAAAAAAAAAAAAGAAACAAAAAGAACCATACATTATGGCAGCTACAAACATGGTATGCACATTCAAGAAAAATATCGTGTGATGTTAAAAAAAAGACAGAATAAATTTCTTCATTGAGTGCCTTATAGAGTATTATTGTTTTTATGGTTAAAATTTATATCTTTTAGTTAATCTAGGAATTTGGTCTAGTTCAGATGTGGGTATGTGCATTTTCATTTTTCTTTCATATCAGGATTGGCAGTCATAGATAACATTACATCATGGAAGTACTTTAAGGGGCAGTTTAGAATGATTATTTATATTTATAGTCTTGTAAAGCTAGATTTTTTAAACAAAGGAGCATATGTAATGAAACTTTTTTCACTGAAGTGCTCTTAATAAAAAAGCAGAAAAAATAAATGTTGCCTACTGTAATCTCCAGCAAAGGACCTGGAAGCCAGAGCATTCCTAGGATATCCATCTGTGTAAAGGTGCCGTTTTTCTCTTTTTCTTTTCTTTTGCCATTTTTTCTTTAAAAATTCATGATCTATTTTGAGGAAATAGTTAATATAAATAATCCTGATTGTGGCATTGATGTGGGTGGACACATATGTCAGACACATCAAATTACAGAGTTTATTATGTATCACGAAACCTCACTAACATTTAAGAGAATCTTAAGCTCAGGAATAATGAGTGAAATATAATTATAGAAAACTATAAAGATAAGTTTATCAAACATAATATTGAGCAAAAGCAGACAAGAGACCCCAGCATGTGGCTTGCTCTTGGTGGATAGCAGTGACTTGAGGGTCTGGGGGTCAGGCTTTCTGCTTTCTGCACTGGGTCACATGATACTCTCACTTTGGAAATTTATTAGTTAAAATCTGTGTGCTTTTCTGTGTGTGTGCTATTTTTTAGTTAAACATATGCCAAAATACAAAAGGAAAACACGCTATAGTGGGTAGTGAGGATGAAAATTAGCCCCCAAGTCATTAAACTTTCCCCTCCTACTCATAAGGTATCAGCTTATTTTAATATGGAAATAATATTTTAACCTACTCCTGAATTGAATGATGGGCAAAAATCACAGACATTTTTACCAAGGGGATGTACAGATAGAAAATAAGCACATAAAATTTTTTTCAACACATCACTAGTCATTAAAAATGTAAATTAAGGGTCCGGCGGGATGGCTCAGTGGTCTAAAGCTCCTGCTTGGGGAAGCTTGGGCGGCTTCAGGGACCGCGGTTCGATCCCCAGCACCACATGCTGTGCCAGCCCTGCCCTCAGGGCGGGCTGAGCCGGCCATAAAAATGAGTAAATAAACAAAGGTTCTGAAACAAGAAAAAATAAAAATAAAATTAAAAAAAAATGTAAATTAAAACCACAATGGGATATCATTACATATTTATTAGAATATCTGAAATTAAAAGTAGTGATAAGCCCAATAAGTGAGATTAGAAAGTGGATCTGAAGCCAAGTGTGGTGGTGCTCTATGGTAATGCCAACACTCAGGCAGCTAAGGCAAGAGCTCAGCCTTTGTCCCTTGATTACAGTACTCATTACATAAATTTGTATATGTGACAAATGCAGGAAATTTCACACACACACACACACACACACAAATGCGTGCATATGAGAATAAATGGTGATGACATGTGAATAAAGTCTGGATTATGTGAATCATACCATACTACAGTTACTATGATTGGGGAAAACTGGGTGAAATACATGGAACTTCTGTATTACTAATTTTCCAACTTCCTGTGAATCTGTAATTACTTTGAAACTGAAAAAAAATGTTATCGAGAAACTTCTATTTGGATCTTCTACTTAGACTCTTTTCTAGAAATTTCCCTCTTCCCTCCCTTGAGATTCTGATAAAAGTGGTTATGTTTAATCTAAACTGTCCTATCTGGATGACCAACCGATCAGTGCATTCCTAGGCATCTGTCCCAGCACGGGCCAGGGAATCCTTTCCCTGGGAATAGGCATTTGACTGGGGAAGAGTGTGTCTCTTGTATATCTGGACAATCATTTGTAAAGTCAAGTATTTTGGAGATGTCTTACTTCCCATTGCATAATTAACATGGCTGCCTGACACAGAGAGAGACAGAGTGGAGTGAATGTAGCAGGTTTGTAAAGGGAGAGGAGAGTCTGTCTGTCTGTCTCTCTTTCTTTCTGTCAGGACTGGCAGTTAGACCCAGGGCCTTTGCAAAATGAGTCCCATCCTACCCCTTTTTGTATTTTTTATTTTGTCCAGGATTTCATTAAGTTACTAAATCCCTCAGGCTGGGTTTCAGCTTGTAATCCTCCTGCCTCAGCATCCCAGAGTGCTGGGATTACACGCAGCATCGCTATGCCCAGCCAGCAGAGTCCTCTTGCCCATTCACCTTTCTGGCCCCTTGGGTCCAGTTTAATTTCTGTCCTTCAGTTCTGTGAGACACTTCGGAACCTTTGTAGTAAATTTACTTTCTTCTCTAAGTCAGATCCATTTGGATTTTGATTACTTATGGCCATCAAGTCTTTGGCAGTACAGCTAGGAAGATGCCTTATATACTGGGGACTTACACTTAAAATTTAGTCTTTCTTTTTTTACTTTAACAAACTGACTTGACAATGTCTATGACAGACTGGTGCTCCTCAAAGCACACACACAAGGTTGTACTAAAGGTCATCTAGCTTGTCCCTCCTGTTTTCACGTGATAAAATTGCAGGTTGAGGGAATTAGTCACAGAGGCCACCGCTTGAAGGCCTGGAACCAGCACTGTCACCTCCATCACTTGGAGATGGCATAGCAAATGCCAGAGCAAGGCATCAGGATGCGCCACAAAGGGTTTTATTTGCTTGTTTTCCTGTACTAGCTGCATAATTAGTGAACCAGAACCTGCTTCACAAGAACCTGCCAGAGAGATCAAATGAATACAGGATGCAGAGTAGGGATATAAATAGTTTTAATTACAAGACAATACTAAAAAAAAAAAAGAAAAGAAAACTTTAACTGTGATTGTTATTAGTCATGGAGATATTCCATTTGTCACTCAGATATGCATAACAGTTTCAGGACAGATTACTCAAACAGTTTCATTCACAGAGTTTGTAGAAGAGGAAAAAAATTGAAGACTGTATTCAACAGGATGTGAGTACAAGTACAAAGCTTGACATAAAGGTCTGAGAGGCGGAGGGCTGCTCGGAAACTTCCTGCTTGTCACAGGAGAGAGACGTTAGTCGTGTCTTCTTTAGCTATTAAACATTCTGACTTGGGACTAGTATTTTTTAAATTAGCCAACACATAGAATTATATTTACTGTATACTGAGAGACATTTGAGAAAATAAATATCATCCAAGCTTAAAAGATAAGCTAGTCTGATAAACATGTGACTTACTGGAAAGCGCACAGAGAATAGAAAAAGTGTAATTTTCATCTTTTTGAAGCCAATACCGTGACATACGCCTGTAAATTCCAGGTAATCCGGAGGCTAAGGCGGAAGGGTGGAAAGTTTGAAGATAGCCTGGGCAGTTCAGCATGAAATTGTCTCAAAACAACAAGGAAACAAACAACAATAACAAAATCTTTGCTTCATGTTTCTTTCTTGAAGTAGCTGCTACCATGGCTGCGAGTCTATTGGCTGCCCAAAGTGATTGCTGTCTACGTTTTGATGGAGCATCTGCTGGGCTTTCAGAAGATTAACATAGTGACTAGGGGTTGAAGGAGTAAGTCTCTCTACCTTCTTGTTTTAAGCTGGCAGTGCATTTTATCCTTTTAGTAATTCTTCTTCTTCTTCTTCTTCTTCTTCTTCTTCTTCTTCTTCTTCTTCTTCTTCTTCTTCTTCTTCTTCTTCTTCTTCTTCTTCTTCTTCTGCTTCTGCTTCTGCTTCTGCTTCTGTTTCTGCTTCTGCTTCTGCTTCTGCTTCTGCTTCCTTCCTTCCTCTTCCTCCTTCTCCTTCTGCTCCTCCTCCTCCTCCTTTTGTATTTAGTACAGGGTCTACAGAGTTTCATTACGCAGATCGACTCCTAGTGATCCTGTTTTCAGTCTCCCAAGTGCTGGGATTATAGACACACACCACCACTGTCTCAGGGTGCCCTGGAGGGCGGGGCCAGCATGGCATGATGGGGATAGAACCCCAGTCCTTGTGTCTGGCTAAGCACGCACTTTAATCCAGTGAGCTATCTGGCCAATCCTTAGTAATTCTTTCTGTAAGAGAGCATTTTAATATTTTATTTTCCAGTAGTAGGGGGCTCAGTGTTACCATAGCCTCAGATGAATTTGTTATTATCCCTGCCCTTGATTTTTTGGGACGGCTCTCTCTCAGGGAGCAAACATGTCTCATTCCTATGCTTGAGAACCTCAAAACCTTTGAGCTAGGGACAAAGAAAAGTTTTCTCATTATAGTTGCTAAGGGAAAAAAAAATCAAATGCTGGACATGCCGGACATGCTTGGAATCTCAGCACTTGGGAGGCTGAGGCAGGAGGATCATGAGTTCAAGGCCAGCCTGGACTATACAACAAGATACTGTCTCAAACAAAACAAACAATAAGATCCAGTCAGCTGTTAAAAGAATGTTAAAAAAAAAATAAGACAAAGATCCTTTCCAAATCGTTAGGATTTCTTCTTCAATAAATAGGGCAGGAAGTTTCTCTGTTCCCTTCCTCAAGTATATTCTAAAGTCAGAGTGCAGCATCCTCGACCACAGGAGGACAGGACAGAAGTACAGGCAGAAAGGAGCCAGGGAAACCCCATTTTGACTCCCTTGCTACCTTACAACTCTGAATCAGACCCCTGCTCAGCTCTTGAATAGGAATGCTAGTCACTCAGGGAGCGTTTGTCACACAGTTTCTTGCCGTAGATTTACGTAGTTTATCTCATCTCCTTCAAGTTTGAAGACACCAAGATAAGAAATAGCTAAAGTAACGTTCAGGGTTTCTTCATTGCCAGCTTTTCCAATGCCCAGTTCCAGAGCCCTATGGAGCAGCACCTAGAAGTCTTCACAGTTGCCTCAGATTCCAGGAGAAGCAGAGCGCTTGTGCTGAGGTCCCTTCACCCACAACACACATTCAGTCAGTCAGTCAGTCAGTCAGAGACAGACAGACAGACAGAGACAGACAGGCAGAAACACACACACACACACACACACACACACACACACCATCCTCAAGCCATTTCAATTCTTCAGAGCTATGGTCACCAGAACTGAGATCAGGACGGTGCACCCTGAGCACTGGCTTCATTCTCCTGTGCAAGTCTGGACCTGTGCCTTACTGCTTTATCCATGGCTGCTGAATAAATCCACACTGTGCTTCGCACTGTCATATCCTGAAAATCTTTTCCTGTAGTAGTAGTCAGTGAACTGACTAATAATTTCTCTTCGGGGGACCTCCTGGGGCCCTTTCTGAAGTGGCACTTTCAGTTGGCTTCCTGACACCCCTACTCATTTCTGAAACATTTTTTTACCTTCTCTAGATCTGCCATGTTGTGTCTTCATAACATTAAAAAACAAATGTGTTATGTCTGGCTTTCATATTTCATATCAGTATTAGTATATGCTCTTCAAATCTCCATGACAATTCCACCCTGCAACTCTGTCATAGGGGCCATTAGAAGAATAAATGCATTCAGTTTAATTCAGCAATGACTTGTTAGACTGGTGCACTGAGATGAACTAGAAGTTCCTAATCCTAGAACTGTGAAACTATGACATACACCCAACACTGACCACCCATAAAACAGAAGTACAGATGAGAAACAGACTCAGAAAGGAATGGCAGAGGAATCTAAAGGAAAATAATGGGATTTCAGCAAAGTAGGCCTCTATTTTTTAAAAATGATAGGGCTTGGGGATGTAGCTCAGTGGTAAAACAGTTGTCTAGGAGAGGGAGGCCTTGGTGTGATCCCCAGCACCAAAAAATTCCTGTTTTCTTCTATGATGACAAGATTACAAGCTTCTTGAGACACCTTTGGGTAAATGGATATACCTTGAGACCATATTCTTAAGTGAAGTAAATCAGACTCACAAGTGTAAATACCTCTCCATTTCTCAGGTGTTAGAAATTCAAAGTGTAAACGAGGACCAAAGTGTATAATAGATTTTGTGCAATAGAAAGAACTTATTCAAATGGGGAGAGGAGTGGGTAGGGGAGAAAGGGAGAAAGGAAAGTAGGGAAAAATAAAAAGGAAATGAAAAAAGAAGGAAAACATGGAAACAAAGCTTTTGTAAATGGAGAGGGGAAGAAGGGTTTAAGGGAGGGGAGGAGAATGGGAAAAAAAAGAATCAAGTTATACCATGCACAGGTACAGGCACAAATTCCCTATGACGAATGTGATCGCTATGTGTATATAAAATGCAGCAATGAAATGTGATTTTTTAGAAGATTACAAGCTTCTTATTCTAGAAAAACAAAGAAAAGCAGAAAAAAAAAAGAAAAATGCTTTTCCACTGACAATCACTGCTAGCATTTGGCATGCTCCTTTTTGACACTGTCTACATTTTCACCCTTATTTATTTATTTGCTTTTGCGGGACTGGGGTTCAAATGCATGACCTTGTACTTGCCAGGCAGGGACTTGTGCCACAGAGCTATCTCCCCAGCCCCTATATATTTATCTATGCAGTACATACAACTGGAATCTTACTCTATGTAACACATTGTGACAACATCATTCAATCAGTCTGTATATTCACACAGACTCTGAAATATCCTTTGATACTTGGTGGCCAACTCTGGAACTTGGATACTTTATACATTATCAGTTCCTAGTATTAGACATTTAGGTGGCTTTGGATTTTTCACCCACATAAATAACATTGTAGTGAACTGTCACACATAAATCACTTCACACATGTCAAATTATTTTAAGTTTCTAGACATTTAATAGTGTGCCCAGGAATTTAAACACAATGAAGGCCTTTCTGACACTCTTATCTGCCATTTCCTTTTCTAATCAGCAGGACTTTTCTAAAGACAACTGCATCTCTTACTTGAGGGCTCATGTTGATTTGAAGATGCAGGAAGTTAAGGTAACATCTCGGTGAAGGAGATACAGCGCTCTAGCTCCCCTATCCTGGATTTGATGTTTGTGTGCTGTTGTGGTTTAGACTTCAAATCTCCTCTCTGTACTTTATTTTCAGTGGAAGGCAAGATTGGGTCATGGAGTGCTGTGGTATGCCTTAGGTGAGGGGCTCGCACTGGGGTGCAACCTGGAAGGGTGGCTTCCGCATCCTGCTCTTCTCACACTGCTTCCTGGTTGACATAGAGAGGGCCTTCCTCTGCCAGCCGCTCAGAAGTCTTTCCTTTAAATTGTGTGTGTGCGGGTGTTGTCACGGTTTTTAATTAATTAATTAATTAATTAGTACTTAGTACAGGGTCTCACTGCGTAGATCAGTGATACTCGTTTTCAGCCTCCCAAACTCTAGGATTACAGGTGCGCACCACCACACTCAGTCTCAATGGCTGTCTCAGGGTGCCCTGGGGGAGGGGCTGGCATGGCAGGCTGGGGATCGAACTCTGGCTCCTGCATTCTGACTGAGCTATCTGGCTGGCCCGTGTATTTTGTCCCAGTTGTGGGAAAGTGACTGCTCCATGTAACAAAGGGCAAGTCACATTCCCGTTGTGTGGAACACATCGCAGAGACCAGTGAGTGGCTCTTTCTTATTTTGGTGCATTTCCTAAATACCTTCCATACATACGTAGCACTATCTGCACCTGGTATGTTCCACTCTTCACTAGATAGATCTTCCTGCCCTCCAAAGAGACAGCTGATTTCATCATTTTCACTAAATATTCATGGACTGAAAGATCAGGTTTTTAAAAAAAATTGTTACGTATTTTTATTAAAAAAGGAAACCCCAGTGGCATTAATTTTTGTGTGAGCATATGTATTATGGGGTCAATATTTTTCTGTTTATTTTTTAATTTATAGATAATAGAATTTTATTTGGCTCATGGCTATGGGACTTCTTTTGTTTTACTATATATAGTACTAAATATATATTTTTAGTACCGTGCAACCTATCATTGAGAAGTATCAAAGGTATTATTTGAGCTGTTAATTACATGACAAGCATGTCATACTGTGTGGTTTAACCTAAGGCTAAAGCATACTTAGAAACTGGATGTGGCAGTGCAGATCTGTAATCCCAGAGCCCTGGAAAGCTGAGGCAGGAAGAGTATGAGTTTAACCCCAGCCTGGGCAGATCAGCAATGTAAGATCCTTTCTCAAAAAGTCAGAAGAGACTGGGGAGGTAGCTCAGGGTGAAGCTCCTTGGTCAGTCCTAAGTATCATAACACGCACACATGCATGCATACACACACACACACACACACACGTTTAGAAAAAGAAATGAGTATTATAGTCACTTTATTATAAAACTATATTACAAGGTTTATAGCAATACATAGCTAATCTATTGATAACAATAGATCTTGAGTTATGGAAAACCACTGTGCCACAAGGACACATTCCTGCTCTAGCGCCTTCACTCCCATGCTTCTACCACATAGGACTTGGACTCCAAGCCTGACTTCTGCTCCTGCTGTGCTCCCCTCTGGAACAGTTCCAGACTCATAGTAAACAGTATGTAAATATTTGCTGAGTGAATCAAAAGTAGGGAAAAAACTTTAAAATGTTTAAAAGTACATTGACTTGACAAAAGCTCAATGAACACAAGCTCCAGAAACATTCAGTTTTAACACGAGCATATTTGTTTATAGTCAGCCACAAGTTAAAAATCTCATTCCCAACTTTAAAAACACTTTTAAAGAATTATTTATTTATTTATTTAGTAGCATCTCACTACGTAGCTCAGACTCACAAGTGATCCTTCTGTCTTGGCCTCCTCAGTGCTGGGACTGTAGACGTGCAGATGTGGTTTCAGTGGCTAGCTCTGTGCAGAGCTGGCATGGTGTATGATGTCGGGGATCAAACTCAGGTCCTTGTACTTTCTAGGCAGGCGCTTAGACTGGCAAGCTATCTCTGTGGCCCTCATTTCCAACTTTGAAGTGACAGCACTTATTTCTTGTCCAAGGGTTGATGTCATTAGGCAAGAACAGCAACAGCTGTAGTTCAGAGAGAAGTAGCAGAGACAGAGTGGGCTTTGTCACACCAGACACAGCAGGAGCCCTGGGGTCTGATTGAATGTTCAAGATGGAGTCTCAGACTCTGTGGGCAGGTGTTCAAGTCTACAGAGGGTAAAAGAAGAGGAAATTGCCCGAATGATTTTTTTTTTTTAATTTTTGGGGGCATCTCAATAACTTTATTTTTTTTTTTTTGTACCCTTTTATCATCTAAAACTAAGTGACTAATAACTTAGAGAACTCTTATACAATTTTTAGACAGTTAAAGTTGTTGGTTTCATGGAAGGTCAGAAAGCACTCTTTTTTTAAAGTGATTATTTTTAGTCTTTAAAACTTGAACTTTTAAAACTGGGTGTGGTGGTGCACTCCTGATACCCTAGTGCTCTGAAAGGCTAAGGAAGGAGGATCCCAGGAATCCTGCC